>CM028137.1:718427500-718680000 GCA_016271365.2 Neoceratodus forsteri
TTTAATGCAGTATTGGTCTTACCTATAGCTGCCAGTAGCCTGGAGATATCCCTGACTATGTCTGCACTGTGTTGATACAATACAGTGAAAAGGACTAGAACAGTGGAAACGTGTTTGCCACTTCATGAGATAATGTAATAATGTGAGCCAGAATGTATGAGCACAGCCATTTTATTATTTAATTGAGTATTTGATACTATATTAGCACCATTTTTGGAATCGTGTGATGTCATGCAGAGGAAGTTTGCCCTAACTGCATTGTAGTAGGGTGTAGATTAGCCATGCTTAACATCACAAGGTTCCATAAAATGTAGTACCAACATGGGACAGTCTTAGTCCAGGATAACTCCAGACTGCTGCCAGTTAAAGCTAAACCAAATACCTTACTTTAAAAATCTGATAATCGTCATTCAAGCTATGAGGGTCTCGGTTCATAAATATTCCTTTTTAAATGAATAGACATACCTTACAACAATATGTATGTATGCTATACATACAGAGATACCCTCTCAAATGAATAAAAGAGCAAGGAATAAAAAGAAAAAATTACCATAGTAATGTTGTTTCTTCTAATGGAGTCATGCTGTATTCAGACATAATGCAGTTAGCCCCAGCACTTGAACTGCCCCGGAGAGGAAAGAGTTAACTCTATGCAGAAGCATAGTACGTTGAGCTCAAGCTCGGTTTTCAAACCTCTGTCTGTGGTACTTCTCAGTGTAACCGTCAGATTCTTACGGGCACACTAACTAACATACTATAGTATGGAAATTGTTCAACATATAGCCAAAGGGCAAAAAATTATTTTGGGGCCCAAAAGACTCAAGTTGAGAACCCAAGAAGGAAAGTTAGTGACAATATTTAAGTATAAAACACCAGAAAAATAATAACAACATCCACTCCACCCAAGAGGGAGGGTACAAGGTACACCCCTGAGGTGCAACAGTGTACCTGCCAGCCCACTTCCCAAAAACCCAGGTTCTGAGAGGGGAGGTGGGGGGGAGATATGAATACAGCAAGACTCCATTAGAAGAAACAACATTACTATGGTGAGTAATTTTTTCTTCAAACAACATGAAGTCTTGCTGTATTCAGACATAATGCAGACTACCAAGCAGTTCCCTATGGAAGAGGGCTACTTTGGAAAGAGGCTCTGCAGTACTGCTGTGCCAAACCTAGCATCACTCCTAGCCTGGATGTCCAGGGAGTAATGCTTGGTAAAAGTATGTACTGTTTTCCAGGTGGCTGCTTTACAGATCTCTAACAAAGGTATATCTCTGGCCGCAGCTAGAGAAGCAGCTGTACCCCTAGTCGAATGAGCCCTCAGGCCTGAAGGGGGCGTTCTACCCAACTTGTCATAACAGAATTGTATAAAAGAAACAATCCACCTGGCAGTAGTTCTTTTAGTGGCAGGCTTACCTTTCCCCACTTCACCATAAGTGAGAAACAATTGAAGACAGTCATTTCTATGTGCCTTAATATGCTCAATGTAGTAGCTATAGGCCCTCTTGTTGTCCAGACTGTGTAACCTTCTTTCATGTGAAGAAGAATGATCAGTGAAAAACACAGGGAGAGATATAGACTGGTTCACATGAAAATCTGATATCACTTTGGGCAAGAACTTCCTATTGGTTCTTAAGACCACTTTGTCCTTATGGAAGGAGATGAAGTCAGGTTCAACTGACAGAGCCTGTAACTCACTAATCTGCCTGGCAGAAGTAATAGCTACCAGGAACACAGTTTTCCAGGTCAAGTACTTCAATTCGGCCAAAGCCAGAGGTTCAAAGGGTGATTGCATAAGCTGAGCAATGCAGACATTAAGATCCCAAGGCTGAGTGGGCTCCCTAAAGGGAGGGTTAATGTGAACCAGTCCTTTGAAAAACTTTCTGAAAACAGGATGAGATGCCAGGGAAGGGCTCTTCCCTGCTGAGAGGAATGCAGAGACAGCTGCTAGATGAACAGTCAGAGTGGCAGGCCTAAGGCCTAGACCATTCAGGTGAACTAGATAGTCAAAGGTTGTGGAAATGTCTGCAGAATCAGGCAGGATGCCTTTCTGAGAGCACCAAATACTGAACCTTTTCCATTTGGAGTTGTAAGTTTTTCTAGTGGAAGGTTTCCTGGAGACCTTCAGAATATCCAGAACTCCCTGAGAAAGATGTAGTGCTGCATATTCTAACTCTTCAAGACCCAGGCCTTGAGATTGAAAGACTGCAGATTGGGATACCAGATCCGCCCCTGGGAGGAGGACCGGAGATTGTATGTCCTGGGCAGAGACAGGGGATGTGACATTGACAAGGACAGCAGTAGAGGATACCACAGCTGTCTGGCCCAATCTGGAGCCACCAGTATCACTGTGCAGGGTTGAATCCTGATCTTAATCAGAACTCTGAACAGCAGAGGGAAGGGAGGGAAGGCATAGAGAAACCTGCCCTTCCAGTCCAAAATGAGAGCATCCTGGGGAGCTGTCCCCAGGACTGGAGGTATGCAACAAAACAGAGGAAGTTGATGATTGTCCGGTGCTGCAAAGAGATCTATCTCTGGAGTGCCCCACCTGGAGAAGATGACCTTCAGTATGTGAGGATCCAGGGACCATTCGTGGTGTCCCTGTGATATTCTGCTCAGAGCATCTGCTAGTATGTTGTCCTTCCCAGGAAGGTGAACTGCTACCAGAGAAGTCAGAAGAGAATAGGCCAGAGACCACAGCTTCATGGCTTCTGTGCACAAGGCCGAGGACCGAGTGCCTCCCTGCTTGTTGATGTAACACATTGTGGTGATGTCCGTTCTGACTCGGACCACCTTTCCCTTGACTGAATCCAAGAAGCTCTGCAGGGCTAGGAAAACTGCCCTGAGTTCCAGGAGATTGATATGAAGGAGAGACTGTTGTGGGGACCAGACTCCTTGAGCTGTCAGGGCTCCCAGGTGAGCTCCCCACTCTAGGAGAGAAGCATCCATAGTTAGAACTACTGATGGGACTTGAGGGAGAAATGGAACCCCTTGTCTGAGGTTGTCCTGGTCCAGCCACCACTGGAGAGCTTGGACCAGAGTCTGAGTCACTTGGATCAGTTTAGTAAGTGAATCCTTCTTTTGAGACCAAAAAGACCTTAGATGAAACTGAATGCCCCTCATCTGGAACCTTGCTCCCTACACCACTGCCGTGGAAGCTGCCCTGTGGCCCAGGAGCTGGAGGAACTGTATTGCTGGGTGGGAGACCTGAGGTCGAAAGGAGGAAGCGAGATCCACTAGGGCCTTCACCCTTGCCAGGGGAAGGAAGGCTTTTGCTTGTACAATGTCTAACTCTGTGCCTATGAAGGTGAGAAGTTGAACTGGTTCGAGGATAGACTTTGGAAGATTGAGAAGAAACCCCAAGGAGCTGAATAGGTCCTGTGTAGTTTGAAGAGCTGACTTGACCTGTGAAGGTGACTGACCCACTAAGAGTCAGTCGTCCAGATACAGGAAGATGGTGATACCCTGTCTTCTGAGGTAAGCCACTACTACTGCAAAGCACTTTGTGAACTCCCTTGGAGCTGATGTTAGGCTGAATAGCATAGCTCTGAATTGGTAATGGCCTGAAGGCAACTCGAACCTAAGGTATTTTTTGTGGGAGCACCTTATAGGAATATGGAAGTAGGCATCCTTGAGGTCCAGAGATGCTAGCCAATCCCCTGGCCTTAGAGAGGGAAGGATTAGTCCCAGTTACCATTTTGAATTTGGGCTTTGAAATGTGTTTGTTCAAATACCTTAGGTCTAGGATGGGTCGCCACTCCCCTGTTTTCTTTGGGGTAAGAAAGTACCTGGAGTACAGTCTTTTTCCCTTGTGCTGAGTAGGAACCTTCTGTATAGCTCTGAGAACTAGAAGAGAGGAAACCTCTGCCTCTAGGGCAATGGTTTCTGAGAGTGATGCAGGTGGAAAAGACTTGGTCCTCTTTTTTTTTAAATTATTTTGAAGCTGAGGGCCAGTCCTTGGCTTACTACTTCCAGGACCCACTTGTCTGAGGTTACAGACTTCCAGGCCTGGAAGTAGTAAGCCAGCCTGCCTCCTACTAGAAATGGGGAGTCAACTCAGGCTGACACATCAGGGTGTCTGCTTGGCAGGAGCCTTAGACTGAGAGGAGGAGGAGCAGCTCTGCTCATCCCTCCTGCCCTCTCTCTGAAGAACCCCTCTGTGGGAAGGGGAGGAGACCTGGGCTTGGTAAAAGGCCTTTGAAAGGGCCTGCCCCTGCCCCTAGACTGCTGCTTGTGCAGAGTGGCTTGCCTTTCTTTGGTCTGTGCACTCCTATACGTGGTCCTGTATTCATCCATTTTCTTCATGTAAGCCTCTGTCTGCTCCCCAAACAGAGAGTTACCTAGTACAGGAAAATCCATAGCCTTAGTCTGAGTATCCTGTGAAAGGCTAGTACATCTGAGCCAAGCATGTCTTCTGAGAGACACAGATGTAACCATGACTCTAGATGCCACATCATTGGAGTCCACAGCAGCATGAAATTGCATTTTGGGTGCCTCAATTCCATCAGCAGCCACCTCTTCCAGCTCCTTGGCTAGCTGGGGAGAGGCCTGTTTAGCCAGTTCCAGGACCATATCCCATCTGGATTTCTGGTCCCTGGCTGTGTAGGCCATATAAGTAGCCTGCCTGAGTCCCAAAGAGGATGTCAAATACTGTTTTTTGGCCATGGCATCCACTTTCCTGGAGTCCTTATCTGGGGGTGTGTGAAGCCAAAGGAATGTTAGCCCTGTCACAGGCTGCAGCCTGCACTACCCCAACATGGCTGCAATGACTATAAAGGAACTCTGCAGCTGAGCCTGATAACAAATACCTCCTGTCCATTTTCTTATGCACAGGAGGTATTGAATTAGGGGGTTGTAAAATGTTGTGTCTGTTTCCCCCAAGGATTTATGAAGAGGGATAGACAGTCTTTTGGACTCTGGGATGTCCATCATTTCCACAAAATCAGGCTCTTCATCCTCCTCTGCAGCTTCAACCAAGGGAAGCTGCAGGGTTTCTGCCACCTTTTTGTAGAACAAAAAATGTGAAGGGGACTCAGAGAGCCTGGGAGGAGAGACACCTGAGGGCCTGTCTGGGGAGACGTCCAGTTCAATGGGCACATCCAGACCCCCCCCTAGTCATCGTTATCATCATCATCCTCGGGATAGTCTTTGTCTCCCTCCCACTCCTCATAAAAAGCATCTGGATCATAATCCAGAGGAGACGGATCTGACCAAACCGACTGCCTAACTGGCGGTACCAGTTTGGACGGAACTGGTCTAATCGATTGAACAATGCTAATCGCTTTGGCTATTTCGTCCATGGTTGGAGAGTGCGATACCGGATCTGAACCGTTAGACTTGCGCTTCTTTTTTGATGGAACTGGCCCCTCAGGATCAGCTCTCCTTTTGCCCAAGGAGGTATTGCCTAGGTTAGTAGGCACCTCCTCAGGTTCGGCTGCAACCGAACCAGGCTGGCCATCCGGACCTACGGACTTCTCGGCCTCCCTTTCCTTCAGCCTACTCAGTCTTTTATCTAGAGTCGATTTAGGAAAGTTTTTACAGAATTGGCAGTCTGACTTGAGGTGGTCAAACCCCAGACAATAAACACAGATGAGGTGGGAGTCAGCCTTAGCAAAGGCCTCCCCACACTCAGTACAGTGTTGAAACCCAGTGGGACTGGTTTTCTTCTTGGGTTTCTCAGACATGGCCAACCTAACAAATTACCCTATTGCAGCTTTCAAGCCAGGTAATACAACAACCGATCGGTTACAAACCATGTCACAGGCTTTTTAAAAGAACCAGCAAAAAATCTTGGTTCTTTTGAAATCGATCGGTACCGGAACACCACTCTAATCCCAGAAATAAATTTAAACAGAATGGGTCGGTTCCAAACCGGACCGACCGGAAAGAACCCGAAGAAAAGAACATTTTCCAACTTTTTTCACAGAATAAAACACAGTCACTACCTATCTACACACTACCTGTACCATAGACAGAGGATGGAAATCCGAAAATAACAAAAAATTATATGGTTTAAACCGAACACTTTACTTTTACCGAACCGAGCAGAGGAAATCTCCGGAGCGACTTCACAGTTAGGTGGAGTAAAGAATCTGATGGTTACACTGAGAAGTACCACAGACAGAGGTTTGAAAACCGAGCTCGAGCTCAACATTCTATGCTTCTGCATAGAGTTAACTCTTTCTTCTCTGGGGCAGTTCAAGTGCTGGGGCTAACTGCATTATGTCTGAATACAGCAAGACCTCATGTTGTTTGAATCATAATTTCCCAAATGGGGAAATACTATTGGTTTGACCTACTAAATCAGCAGATTTTATGGGTACAAGCTGATGGGTGATGCTGCAATTGTGGTGAAAACTTCTTAAAACACTTTTGATTTGGTATATACTGCAGTATACATATATGACATACATACTTGTTTTTTTGCTTGGTAAGTTGAGTAACTTGTAAAGATTTAAACCTGTTTAAGGGATACGTATGTTCTGCAGCAAGCCTATACCCTTACCTGATTTCCATTTGTGATTTAAGTGCCATTAGATTCTCTGTTAAACACTCTCCTCTCATAATATTCAGCAAGCTCTGTTATTTAGCTCCTTTAAAAGCTGCTTAAAAAACTACCTATTCATTCAAGCTTGTTTTAACTTTCTGATTATTGCACGTGTAAATCCCATCATGGAAGCCAGTCATGAAAAAATGACTCCGTGATGTGAAAATGTGCAGAACTTGGGAAGAGTGGGAGAATATGTGCTGTCATTCTTAATGATACTACATGTAAAGGAGACAATATTGTAAGCAAAACATAAACCACATGTGGCTATGATTTTATTAATCATTTAACTACTTTATAATCATCACTGAACGGATGTTGCAGACTTTAACGTTCTGTGTCTGGAGTAAAGTTAAAACGGATTTCTCATCCCAAGAATCCCACAGTATGCTTGCCTAATGCAATTATGCTGGCTGGGTTCAGTTTCCCCAGAGGTGGAGTTTATGTTAGTGATTCCAAAGAATTAGCCTGTTACATTGTAGCAAGAGAGTGCGGCTTGTAGGTGCTGCTGTAAGCCAGTCAGATTCATTTCTCCGCTGACTGGACAAGTCTGCCCCAGAGCTCTCTCGCTCTCAATTTTCACTTGAAGTTTGTTTCTTTTAAAGTTGGTATTATTTTGAAGTTTGTGCTGCCATTAGTATTTTTAGTAGTTTTTTAGTGGGTTTTTGTGTAGTTTTCTTGGTTCCCAGGAACGGAGGAAACTCTCCTCACAGTGGTCTTTTCCATGGTTCCCGCACTTTTTTATTCTAAGTTCTGACTAAAAATACAGTTTTGAGGTAAAATTTTTGCATTGTTATATTTTAGCTTTACTTTTTTAGTGGGTCCCTCGTTTTTAAGGGAACCGCTTTTAGTGCTATTTTTTACTTCATTTTTCTTTATCTAGGAACCATTTCGGTTCCATAGTGCTTGGGAACCAATCGCAAAATTTACATTTTTCCCTTTTGGGAACCATTTTAAAGGTCTTCTGATGAGATTGGCATGTCAGATAGACCCAAAAAGAGGACTGGACCAACAGGTTTTAAAAATGTTATTAAATGTTTTAAAATCGTGGCCAAGGCAGACGGCCACAACCTTTGCTTAAGTTGTTTGGGTCCAGACCACATTTCTGCTAACTGTGAACTTTGCACTAAATTTTGTTCAAAAGCAATTAAGAAAAGAGCCAAATGACTGGAAATAAGTGCTTTTCAGTCTGCCCCCCCTCTAATAAAACTTCAGGAGAGGGGTTCCCCTTCATCAAAAATCTAAAGATGGGTCTTGCAGGGACCCCCTAGAAAACAAGTGCGATAAAAATAGTAATGACCAAGCCAAACAAAAAAGACTTTCAGAGGAGGTTCCTGATTCAGTGCCTGATAAAAAGAAATAAAAAGAAAAACATATCACTGCCCCTCCCGCTGAAAAGCAAAGGGAGATGCCAGTGTCGCAACAAATGTACCCTCTGCAGAGGAAATTGCAAAGGCCTGGCAACTATATGAAACTTCAGAAAAATAATCTGTGAAACTGGATATTATGGGTAAGAAATCTTACACCACAGCTTCTCTGCCTCTCCACTTACATGGTGTACACAGCTCAGTATCAGAAGGCTCTCTGGAACTCTGTCCTGGTTATCAGCCAGCAAGCCCCAGAAAAAGTAGCTCAGGACTCCTGGCAGAAATTTTTAAAACTGCCTTGGAAGTCACAAAACAGCAATTTCATATAGCTGTAGATGCCAATGACACTGCCTCCAGGGCTATGGCGTTTTGCCTGGTTGAGAACTACCAATTTCCAAAGACAGCCAGACTAAAGCTATGGACTTCACTTGTGAGAACAGTTCTCTTTTTGGGGGCAAAACAGAGGCATACATGAAAAAGATGGAGGAATACAAGACCATCTGTCAGACCAATGCAGCTAAAGAGAAAGCCTCTACTTGCTACAAGCCCCAAGGTAGAGGGGGCAGAGGTAGGGGTTACTATCCCAGGACCTTCTACCCTATGCCAGTGCCCATGCCCTTGAATTACTCTCAGATATGATTCTTTAGGTGAACAAATAGAAGGGCTCAGAAACGTACTGATCCCACCCCTTTAACAAAAACTCAGACCAAATAAAACCCCTATTGAAAGGCCCCGGTCACCCCTCTTCCAGTAGGAGGAAGGCTGACCCACTACCTCTACCAATGGCAATGCATCACCACAGACAAGTGGGTGCTGGAAGTGGTGGGTCGAGGACTTACCCTGCAGTTCAAAACATTTCCCACTCGGCAGGGCCACAGCAGTTTAAAACCTCCAACTCCCATAGAAAAAAATTCTGCTGGAGTTAGAGGTAAAGTCTCCTGTCAACAAATGCAGTGGAAAGACTTTCCTCTCTCCCAGTGGGGAAAGAACTGTATTCCAGGTACTTTCTCACCTGAAAGAAAAACTGGGACTGGCAACTCATTGTAGATCTCAGGTACCTGAACAAGCAACTGTTCAATTCCAAATTCAAGATGGTCACCCTGTCAGTGGTGATACCCTCCTTACAACAGGGAGATTGGCTAGCCTCTCTAGATATCAGGGACACCTATTTTCACATTCCAGTCAGGCCCTCTTACAGAAAGTATCTCAGATTCTGACTGTCCTCTGGTCATTACCAGTTTGCAGCTCAGTCATTTGGCGTTTCTACAGCTCCCAGCACTACGACTCTGATTCAGCCCCCTCCTTTGGGATTGGCAGTTACTCTTGGCACCAGTGTCAGTGGTCCTGACTGGTCCTCCGGTGCTGAGGGTGGCATCAGGGGATGTGCTAGAGTCGGTGGTTCTGCTTCTCCCTTAAGAGGTGCACCCCCTTCTTTGAGTGCTCAGGCCGGGCCCATTTCTGGACCAGTTAGGGAACCTGAGGCAGGGGAAGGTGCTCTTTCAGTGACTGTCTCCCAGGAGTCACCACAGTGATCGAGCTGCCTAGGCTGACTCTGAGGAAGAGGTCCCTCTCTGATTCTGAAGGGTTGAGGGGACAGAATCAGGGGCAACACCTCTCCCTGGGAGCCCACAGGGGCTCGAGTAGGAGTCATAATACTAGTCCTATCTTTTCCCCTGAGGTCTCCTCGAGGGGAATCTCATTTTTAGAGGCTAGTGGCCACCCTTCTGGGCTCATGCAGCCCTGGGCGCCTCACAAGGGGGATTCTCTTTCAGGGCTCAGTCCTGACCATTCCAGCATGGTTGAACAGCCCTCGACTGCTTTGGCTGACAGATCTCTTCCAGTTCTGAGGTCTCCTGTTTGGTCTCCCAGCCCTGGCAGAGGTTGCACTCCTCCTTGAGGGAGTTTAACCCCCTTACCTCTGCCAACACCTCCCTGTGCTCAGCAAACTATTAGGAATGGGCTTGGTTACCAGTCAGATATTTCTAATCCAAGTGACCCTAGTACCAGAAATGACACCCCTACCTAGCAGGTATTTTCAAGTTTCTTTGTGGACTCTTTATTTTTTAATGAAAGCATTATTAATCCTTTATTACAACAAACAAATTCAAGGTATCAGACCTCACTTTGTATTATACAGACAGAACCAAACGCACCTATTGAAATTAGAAGAGCCTTTACCTTACTAGAAAGAATGGCCCTCAAGGCCCGATGACTATACTGGCAGTGGGTATCCTTGTCTGTCTACCTGTCAACAGGGCCCCATGGGGTTTGAGGTGGACTATCACTCCTGCTTTTTGTGGAGAGAGCGAGAGAGACAACTTTTTGGCAGGCTGGCAAGCTCATTTGTTGAAATCCACTGCTGGCCTTATTCAATGCATTTTAAGAGATGCTGAAACAGTGGAAAAAGAAATTAAGACAGAAGTTCTGGAATGGGAAAAATCATACAGAGTTTCTCCAGCCGCATGGATTATTCAGTCCACTGTAAACAACTGGAGGACACCATTAAAAGACAGGATACCGGGATATAGAAAATAAAGGCAAATAAATTCGAGAGAGACCGCAGAGACTGTGAGGAAGGACTACTCTTCAATGGAAAAAACAAACAAAACCTGGGAGACTTAATTCCAAAGAAATCAACAACAAATAGATATCAACAAAATCATGCTAATGTCGTCTATACAAGCGACTCAGAGTTGGATGAAGCATCTAATTCTTTTTTAGAATACAGCCAAGAGGGCATTCCTCTAAATCAAGAGGCATTCAGAGCCTAACAGTATCAGAGACAACAGGGGGACAGCATTAACCCACAATCAATACTACTCCAGTTCAGCCCACACTTCACAATACCCCAATCCCCACCACCATCTCTCTCTCTCTCTCTCCCCCCCTCAACCAGGACCTATACACAGTTATACTATACAGCTACCAGAACAACCCCTCAGATGCAGTCCACTGATTGCCAGATTCAGGGAAGATGCACATGAAGAGGAACAAGGGGACAAAGAAGAGAGGGCATCCCACACAGGTGAGGACGCGGGGAACAACAGGTATTATGGACAGGAACACAGATATTAGAGCAAAAAGTAAACAACATTGTTTATAATAGATCAGATTATAAACTTAATGAAACAGAACTCAGAGTGTTACAAAACGGACTTTCCTTTGTCTCTACACAAAATCTGAAGATCTTTGGACACGGTAGTAGATTTCCACAAATTTACCAGAAAATTAAATCTACAGGCATTTTTCTTCAAAGAACAAGAGGAACATAATGCTAATATAACAAATGTAGATACTAGCATTCCAGTGGATAATAGAACAAATCAAACTCAGAGGAACAAAACTTTTAAACCGACATCCACGTTTATTCCTCCACAGAATGCTGCAGTCACAATTTTTGAAAGGACATGCCTTAGGAATTTGGAAAATCTACACCTGCCAGCGGCACAATATTACAACTGCTCTATTGAAGAAAAAAAAACAATTGATGCCCTCAAAACCAATAAAAATATAATAAAGCCAGCGAATAAGGGAGGGTCAATTGTGATTCAAAATACATGGGATTATGAAAAAGAGATGCTACGGCAACTAACTGATTGAGGATTTTTACACTTCCTTACCTAGTGATCCCACCAACAAATACGAGGGAAATTGACATCATACTGAATGAAGCCTTTCAAGAAGCCCTGATTAATCACAATACTTTGGACTACCTTAATGTTAGATATCCAATCAGGGCGGTCCTATATGGCCTTCCTAAAAGCCACAAAACCCTACAACCACCACTGGCTAGACCGATAGTGGTCAGTACAGGATCCCTCACAAACCCTATATCTCAATTCATTGACTATTTCATTAGACCAATTGCTTGGAAGACCCACTCATATCTAAGGGACATAACATACTTTATTAACATTATAAAGGACATTAAAATAGAAAAAAACTCCCTTTTTGTGATGATGGATGTTTGATCACTTTATAGTATCATCAAGGCACAGGTCAGGAAGCATAGGAAAACCAGGATCAGTTTCAAAATTCACAAATAGCATTTTATTATTAATAACAGCAAAATAAAAAATTAAAAATTGTTTAGTATAACTATTTACAGTGGCAGTACAAACATAGAAAATGTAGTCTTTCTTCTGAGTTTTTCTTCTCAAATTCCAATATCAGTTGCTCAGTTTCTGTCTCTCCCTGTTGCATAACATTGCAGCTCTTTTTATAACAAGTCTTTGCAGGGAGCACGTTAAGAAAACATTCTGCTTCTCACTCAGTGTTCTTGTCAGTTTCAGCAGGTGCAGCAAAAAGAACATTGTGACCCAGAACTGACCTCTTATTGACAGCTCTAGAAATATTTTTCAAACCAGCATCTCAGGTTAACCCCTTGAATTCTAGTTTTTGCAATCATTTCAACAGTATAACTATATACAGTTTTAAACAATGGGATCCCAGTATCAGTGACGTTTCCACATAAAGATCCACATATATTTTTATGCCTGCAGATATGCAAGGGGGAAGAAAAGACAGAAATAGCAAGGGGAGGCAGAGTGATAGTGAGAGGTGGAGAATTGCGAAACCATTGGAGTGATCATCTCCTAGGTCTCACAAGAAAAGTTGTTTGCACAACTAGACAGAGAAGAGACAGAAAAGGAGAGGATAAAGCAGATCCTTGCATTACACTCTTTCTGCAAAACAAAAATAGGGCCTTTTTCAGCCATGTTACATATATGAAAATTTCAAATAAGGAAGACCTGGAAAACCTAAGAGAAATAATGTATGAGGAAACATCCCACATACAGCCATTCATAGAAGTTCTACTTACTTGAACTGAAAAAGTGCTGACATGCATCACATTTTGCTGTGGTGACAAAATGTATTTACAATGCAAGGGGACAGACATGGGGGTGGTCGTGGTGCCCAATTATGGGATTATATATCTGGCTAAATGGGAGGAACTCTAAATCTATAGTAACAGGAACCCTTTCTTAGGAATGATCAATATATACTAACGTTATATCGATGATCTCTTTTTCATTTGGAAATTATCCGGCTCAGACCTAAAATAATTCATCACATATTTGGAATCTGGACAGTTCTTGCGGTCACAAAAAAATTGTTCCAGGGATGAGAACTATAAAGAGAGCACCAGCAATCTAAAATAACGTTTTTTTGTCCAGGGGTTATAACAGTGATATTGTGGATAAGGCTAAAACAGGAGTAAACACTTTGGTAAGAGAAAATCTCCTTGAACCCTCTATGCAGAGCATTGACACCAACAGGGGATACACATCAAATCAAATATCTAAATATATCATGGCCGTTAGCCCACAGTGATATCTGTTCTATGCAGAGCATTGACACCAACAGGGGATACACATCAAATCAAATACCTAAATATATCATGACCGTTAGCCACAGTCATATCTGTTCAATAACATCATAAAGAAATACTAGCACATCCTAACCACTGAGAGAAAGTTGCACCATGTGACTAACAGCACTCCTCAAACAGAATACAGAAGAGGGCATAATCTGAAGGATACCCTTGTAAAAAGCACTTTTCACAGCATTTTAGAAACAAATACTAATAGCATTTTACCTAAAGGCACTTTTAAATGTGGAAATTGCCATTTTTGTAAATATATTCATACTGGCGATATCTTTATACATCCTAGCACTGGAGAGACTTTTGACATCTAGGATTTCTGCACTTGTAGTACACAGAATATTGTCTATCTAGCAACCTGTAACATATGTCCTTCCTTTAATATTGGCAAAACTACCCAAACGTTTAAGGAAAGGATAAGCCAACACATCTGTAGTACAACCCCTCTGGGTGACGGCAGTGCACTGGCGAAACATGTTAAAATGAAAGGCGGCCAGAATTACTTCATGTTTCAAATGATTGAAAAAATGGATCTGGACAAAAAAACTACGCCAAAGAGAGACCTTTTGGCAATATCGCTTGAAATCATACAATCCCCCTGGTTTAAATGACGACTTCTAACTATCTCCTTATTTATGAACATGGATCTATTAGAGAAGTGCCTTCTGTTGAATTGAAGAACTAATTAGGACTTTTTTGATAACTAGAAAAAACTATGGCATGTCTATGAATTATGGTACGTTACTGCACCTTAAATAGTATGAAGTTTCTAGCATATTTATCCGTACGGATACTAGTACCAAACTCTTTGTGTTTTACTATCTTGGTTT
Source organism: Neoceratodus forsteri (assembly GCA_016271365.2). NCBI lineage: Eukaryota > Metazoa > Chordata > Ceratodontiformes > Ceratodontidae > Neoceratodus > Neoceratodus forsteri. The sequence goes on from CM028137.1 coordinate 718,441,631, forward strand.
TTAAATGTGTTTATGTATTTTATGTCTATTTGTTCACTTATACCTGCATCTTGGGTGGTACAGTTAAAGTAGTGAGTTTGCAGTGGACACTTTTGGATGCACTAATAAGTTATCTAAATATTTAAATACTTAAGCACTTTCACTTTAAATAATATTTTTTATAAGGGTGCATTACCAGATACCACCCTAGCCTTGAGAAAGCACTGCTATTGCACAAAAATGTTTGACTGACTTTGTGGGGAGGAGTACCTGTATCTTGCTGCTGGCCTATGAAGAGGAAATAAAAGTTTCTGATTTTTTTTTATCCTGCTGCATCGTTGCTTGTACATCTGGTTCCTAACAGTGATGGGATAGCCAAGTTGACCCATCTGCTTCTGTGAGTGCCACCTTACTTTGGCTCTGTTTTGTTGCTTGCAGCCACCTCAAGGCTTCTTGTCTCCTTGATCCCCCCCCTTTAACTTGTTTATTTGCTCAACTCATAACAGTCTGCCCGCCCGGAGAACCCTCAGAAAATCCCCAACAAGTCCCCTTCTGTAGGACCAATCTAGCCAAATGCTCCTTTTTTGTTAGATCATTGAAATGGTTAAATGAGCTTCCAACCAATATACAGGACCAGTCCACCCCCAGGCATTTTGAATCTGCCTTGGAAATGTACTTTTCATCAAAAGCAACCTGCAACTGCATTTAACTAACATAACCCCCTTATATTACTTTAACCACCAACACACCCCACTCGCACCTTCCCTCTCCCCCCTCATCCACCCCCTCTCCACTACCCTCCATAATCCCCCCGTTCCTGCCTATTCTGACAGCGCTTCTCTAAAGCAAGTAAATGTTTGTTGTACATTTGTAATGTTTTATAGAAATGTCTATTCACTATTACTATGTAACTTTGGTGTCTCAATTCATAGTTTGCTCCGTACAGTATGACATGGAACCTTTGCAAAAGAGCCTCACTCAAAGATGCATCTCTCAATCATGAATAAATAACTAAATAAATAACATGTGCTCACTGAGACTTTGGGAGGAAGCAGTTGCAGTCTGAAGCTAAGAAGGAGAACAAGCATCAAGCATTTGAGTTGGGTGAGTTTGTCCTGTAAGAACTTTTCCCTTTGGGGAGTAACTCCATAATGTTCACAACAAACAGAGGCCACAACCTGGTGGAAGAGTTGTACGGAGCCATGGTGTGTGTGTGTGTGTGTGTGTGTGTGTGTATATATGTATATATATATATATATATATATATATATATATATATATATATATATATGTGTGTGTGTGAGAGAGAGAACCACACACAAGCCACTGATTGCAGTGTGGGTGGGATTTGTTAGGTTCCTTGCTTCGGGGATGTGCACGGGGATTGGAGTTTTGAATAGAGGGAGGAGGACCCAGGTGGTTGGTACAGGTTTACCAAACTTTTTTCTGCAGTCAACAGCAATGAGTGGGGTCAGATTTACTCACCTGGGTCCCATCAGGGAGTTTTCCCTAAAGGCTGCATATTTTCACATTATCATCTGTTTTTGTGTAGATTATGGTGTGCTTTCTCAAACTGTGGCCTAGCTTCTAAGTCTGTACCCCTGCCATCCACTTCTCAGACACCAAGGAATTTCAGGGCAGATATAGGAAAATGTGATTCCAGTACCTTTTCCACCTGAGAACATACCAAGCTGCCCCAGTGCTACTCTATTTACTTATTAAAATTTCTTGACTGAGAAAAGCACACTGAGTCATAGCTTATTTCCACATGTGATCTGTGGGAGGGGGTTACAAGGGAGATGAGCCATAACAGAGAATTATACAAAGTGCCAAAAGGGCAGATGACATACTGTGCAAGAATAAATGCTGAATACAGTGCAAAAAAAAATGTGTAGTATATGAAAAAGGGCACTATAGCAGTTCACTGTAGTAGCAGAATTCTAAAAATACAAAGTACAATACAAGGCATGATCCATAGGAAATAGTAATAGGAAATGATTCAGGCGGGGATTAAAGGAGGTGGACAGCTGCAAGAACAGGGTTGAGAGAAATGAGTCAGCATGAGCAGTTTGAGAGAGTGGAGGGAGGGTATTCCACAGATTTTGCAGGTGGACAGAAAAAGCAGACCAACCAGCAGAGGTTAAGCAGCAAGAATGTGAAAAATGTAAGTATCTGAGGAGGGAAAGGAGTAGGATGAAAGGATGGAAGGAGAAAGAAAGGGGGGAAAGTGTAAAAAGGCCAGAATTTAACCATGATGTCTGTGAAATCCATCATTCACTCTGGAATGTGTGCAGGTCTTTTCCAGGTTCTGACCACTTTCTTCACCACCTTGTGGTCCTCACTGCAGGTCTTCACCCATTTTGAGGGATAGGGTCTCCCCTGGCAATACCAAACAGTTGTCTGCTGGTCTGACATCTCCAACCAACCCTGGGATAGATCTTCCTGGAGTAACTCCATCCTTAGGACCGAGTGGTGCCACACTCAGTCAGGCCACCATAGTACACCAAGATGACTCCCTCTCCTGGACCTCTGGTTCAGAGAAAACCTTCATGACCACTGTGATATTAGCCACACGTGGGGACACAGCTTGGACTTGGGTTAACTTCAAAAGAGGTAACTGGAACAACCACTTCCCAACCTGGCAGCCTGCCAGTCTCTCTCTTTTCTTGAGTTTCAGTTTTGAGATGCAATGGTGCCCCTTGCTTTTCTACGGCATGTAGAAACCCCCCTTACCATGGCAACACAGGGGAAGGGTTCACCAGCCAAATAAGGCAATCCTTTTGGTCTTGGAGCTCCCCATACACCATATGTGTTGGGGTGTGCCTATCACTGTCATTCACCCCCCCCATGGGCAGTGTCTCCACCATAGGCCAATAAGCAACATCTCACTCCTGACCAAAGAACATCATGGGGGGATGGCTCCAGACCTCATCACACTCAACAGTGGCAGCATCCAGCTAATCCACTCATTTCCAATTGTTTGTCTCTGCTGAGGCCCTCTCAGGTAATGTGTAGGATCTCCATATAGCCAGGGTAGCCCTTAAACATGCCTTGAAATGATCTGGTCCTGCTGCAGGCCCAGCAGGTCTCAAGAAAGGGACATGGCAGGTCTCACACACTTCCTCTGGCAAAATTGCAATACTTTTCATACAACAGGCAGCACGTGCTGAACAGCAGTGAGGAGGGATCCAAATTTTGCTTCCAGCAACCTACACCTGGGACATGGAAATCAGTTTCCATCTTCTGCTCTGGATCAGCCACTGTAATTTCACAAAAAAGTCTCTTGCTATTTCAATGATGTCTAGCTTAGTATCCTGCAGTACTCTGGTCGAACTCAAATTTGGTGCACCCTGCCCTATTTTTCATGAGCAATTTGTTTACAATTGGGGGAGCCAACCAACAGTGTCCTGAAGTTCTGATCACAACCCCTAGCCTGTAGTTGACCTATGTTACCTATACATTTTACTCCTACTGGCCCAACTGACTGTGTAACTATCTCCTTCACTGAAGGGTACCGTCAGCACAATGGCAACAAGTTGCAAAACAAAAACAAGAGGTCCCATCACGACACTATCCTGCATCCTAAGCTCCAAAGGTTCCTATATGGGTGCCTTTTTGTTATGGGACCCTCATGGGAGCGCACGAAGATATGATGACTACAAACCTGTTTTTTTTTTTATTTTTTTTTATATATTCTCATGGCAACAAGGAGAGGGATTCAGGGGTTGGGGACCTCAAAGTAACAACTTAAAACTAACTTCATCCCCCCGCACCGAGCGCCGTGGCCAGTCTTCGCCAGCGGGCGGGCGGCATCTCCAGCCGGCGCTCAGCTCCACAGAGCCGGAGAGACCCTCCAGGGAAGAGGAGGACCCTTGCTGAGTGCCCCCTGCACCGAGCGCCGAGGCTGGCCCTCGCCAGTGGGCGGGCGGCTTCTCCAGCCGGGCGCTCAGCTCCACAGAGCCGGGAGAGACCCTCAGGGAAGAGGACCCTTGCTGGCGCCCCGCACGGCGCCCAGGCCGTGTCCGCCAGTGGGCGGGTGGCATCTCCAGCGGTGCTCAGCTCCACAGAGCCGGAGAGACCCTCCAGGAGAGGAGGACCCTTGCTGAGCGCCCCCCGCACCGGGCGCCGAGGCCAGTCTTCGCCAGCGGGCGGGCGGCATCTCCAGCCGGCGCTCAGCTCCACAGAGCCGGAGAGACCCTCCAGGGAAGGTACGGCAAAGGCGCAACCAATCGGAAGGCGAGCGCCTTCCACGGCTTTGCATCCGATTGGTCCCCGCTGCTCCTGGTTTCTTGCTTGCTAGATTTGCTTTTTATGTAAGGGAAAAGTTTCGCTTAGGGTATTGTGTGTACAAATTTCCACAAAAAGAGCTGAACACTGTAATTGTGGGGAGGGGGAAATTGTGAGAGGTGTTGCTTGTAAAAAAAAAAAAAGTAATTACAGCCTTCCTGTGTTTATGTGCATAGCCAGGCAGCTTTGGCGCCTCTACCCCATCCCTTAGCCCTTTCTAATGTTAATTTTGGCCCCTGCTGCTCTGCCTGTGCCTGAGCTGTAAAATCCTTTAAATTCTACCTGCTCTTTCTTGTCTCCCCAGAGGAGGACCCTTGCGGCGCCCCAGCGAGGCCAGTCTTACGCCAGCGGGCGGGTGGCATCTCCAGCCGGCGCTCAGCTCCACAGGCGGAGAGACCCTCAGGGAAGGTAGGCAAAGGCGCAATTTTATGCCCACCCGCCCCCTCTTCTAGACTTTCTTAAATAGACACTTTCCGTAGCGTTATTAAAAACACGCCCGTCGTCCTGTTAAACCTATAGCCTGCCTTATATCCCTCATTGATACTACACTTTCGATTACCAGAGTACTACCTATGCTATCTATTCTGGCGCCACAACTAGACTGGGTTTCCACCTAGCATCTGATAAGGCACACTGCCCTTGCCATCTTATACTCCGCCTTTATTCGAGTCCAAACAATTCTTGTATCTCACTGTTTACTGAACCTCCTATCCCATTGCTAGACTAAACACCTCCTCTAATATCTGATTAGGCTCCCAGTATGAGCTAAGTATACCACTTTTATAATATATGACACAGGCAACTACTGTGAGCAAATCATAAGATATTACCTACAAAATCTCTGATCACCTTCATAATGAGGAACTTTCTTTGGAGCCTCCTTATACTACTACTATTACCTGAACTAGTAAAGATGCAGACATCCACAGGATGCCAAGCAGAGTGCAGATACCATTCTCGTTCTGCTGCAGTTCTACAGCAGACCAAGAGATTGGATATGTACTATGACCTTCCATTGATACGATGCTACCCATTTATTCTTTTCTCGGAGGAGGACACAGTCGGCATTGCATTTGTTTGGTGTCTGTCTCCAACTGTATACAGAACAAGATCCCACGACTATCTCTGTTAAAGTTTTAATCCTTTCCTTTACAAGAGGACGAAAAACCGAATCTGGATGGCAAATAAGAATTCCACAGAATAATAAAAAAAATAAAAGGCATCTATAAGAACTTATACCCTATCTCTGGTGGCAACTATGAAACTACTGCTCCTACTACTAATATGCTCAGGGAATGTGGAACTTAACCTGGGCACCAGGAACTATCACTGCACCTTCAGAACTAGCAAAGATTAAAGGACTAAGCCTTCCACATATTAATGCATGTAGCCTTTTAAAAAAATCACATTGCTCCAAGCCTGGGTTAGCCACACTTCACCCGACATCCTGGTAGTCTCTGAGACATGGCTTAGACCTGATACAGCCGACAGAGATATAAACTTACTTAACTACCAAACATTCAGAGCTGATAGACGGACAAGAGGAGGAGGTAGCAATATATGTAAAGGCCAACCTATCTGCAATTTCTCTTGCCTCTTACTCTATGGCAAAAGAATTTGAGTGCCTATCCCTTAAAATAACCCTTTCCAAAAATACCTCACTGCAGTTGATTGGCTGTTACAGACCTCCTCTGCTGGCCTTAAGATACTGTCCTATTTGGGTGACTTGATTAAACAAGGGAATGGAGAAACCATAATTATAGGCGATTTAAACCTAAACTGGCTTTCTAAGGCAGCTACACCTCTAATTTCATTCTGCGACATGCATGGGCTTACACAGCTTATAAATGAACCTACTAGAATGAACAAAAAGAACCCAAAAAATAGCACGCTTTTGGATGTACTATTAGTGAGTAAACCTCACCTCTTTTCACATACTGGAGTTCTGTTCAACGACATTAGTGATCATTGTACTATTAACAATTAGGTCAGCATGCAGGATTTCATCCCAACAAAATTCTTGTTGAGGAGATCAAAAGAACCTCAACATTGAGGCATACCTGGACGATATTAAGTACTCCACAAGATGGCAAGAATTCTATCTAGCGAACACAATGGAGATTGCATATGGTGTTCTAAATGACATCATCACAAATGCTCTAAACATTCATGCACCAGTCTCTAAACTACGTATTAAAAATAAAACCAGTCGTTGGTTTAATTCTGACCTTAAATCCACCCTTCTCGAAAGGGACAAGCTTTGGAAAAAGCCAGAAAACTAAATTAGCCTCCGATTGGGAGCAATTCAGAAAAGCCAGGAATCTTTGCACCAAGAAAGTACGAGACACAAAGCTGCATATTACATGACTGAATTAGACTCCTCATACTCCAGCCCTGCCAAGTTTTGGAACACTATAAAGATATAACTGGCCATGTCCCAAGTAACTCACTCCCAACAAAACTACAATGTGGAAACAGAACCATCAGTGACAAAATTGAAGTATTGGAAGCTTTCAATAATCATTTTACAACTGCTGGACTAGCATTGACCTCTCCAGCCAACCAAATGAGAGTACATCTAGGGATTAAGAATACTGAAGCAAGAGTGACTGACTCCATTTTCTCCTTCACTCCAGCCACGCTGAAGCAAGTCGAAGAACTAATCTTACAATTGGACATAAAAAGAGTGCAGGCGAGACTCCCTTGACCCATACTTTTAAAATTGCCATACATGTATTAGCAGTGCCAATAACGCATCTGTTTAACCTTTCTCTACAGTCTGGAGTCATCCCATCAATCTGGAAAACCGCTCAAGTGATTCCTCTTCTGAAAGCCGGGGATCCCGCAGACCTTAATAACTACAGACCAATTTCTATTCTTACTGTGCTGTCTAAACTACTTGAAAAAATTGTGAGCACCCAGCTAAGAGAATATCTAGAAGCCAACAATCTTCTAAACCCAGCACAATCTGGTTTCAGAGCAAACCACAGCACCATAACAGCTCTTGCAAAGTCACCAATGATTGGCAACTTGAATTGGATAAAAAATTGTGTATGTGCTGTCTTCTTAGACCTAAGTAAGGCCTTTGACACGGTTGACCATGACCTGCTCCTCTCCTCACTAAGGTCTATTGGACTTGACACCAATTCCATTAGTTGGTTTAACAACTATCTTACAGGAAGAACCCAGCAGGTAAAGGCCGAAGGAGATATATCCACTTAGACCACTACAAAGAGAGTACCACAAGGATCTATTCTTGGCCCTATCCTCTTCGCCATATATATCAATAGCATTGACACAAATCTTACCAAAGCCACTGTACACCTGTTTGCTGATGATACAGTACTGTATGTCAGTCACCCTTCCCCACAGCAGCCTGCAAAGAACTACAAGCAGAATTCGACCTGCAACTCCAGCTGCTGGAAAAAAACTACTATGAATGCAAAAAAAAACTAAGGCAATGTTCTTTTTCCCCACAGGTGCAGGCAAAATACTCAATCCCAATCGATCTCCCTAAACTATCCACTGCACTTGGTGAAAATCTTGAATATGTCACAAAATTCAAATACCTGGAAGTATGGCTAGATAGTAGATTAGACTATCTAGAACATCTGGAAGAGCTACTAAAAAAGCTTAGACAAAGACTTGGACTTTACTATAGAATAAGGCACTTCCTTTCAAGTGATTCAAAAAAGAAGATGGTCCAGGCCACATTCCTCTCAGTTTTAGACTACGCTGACTTCCTATACAATCACTGCCTTATGGTATGCTTGAACAAATTAGATACACTATACCATAGAGCTCTGAGGTTTATCACAGACTTACCATACAGTACTCACCACTGCTTGCTATACTCCACATATTGGTTGGCCCTCACTTCAATATAGAAGGGATAGGAATGCATTACTATGGACTTACAGAGCAATATCACAGCAGCTTCCAAAATATATCTCAGACTGTTTTCCACAAGCCTCATCAAGTAATTATGCATTAAGAAGCCTGAACTTCATTACTCTTAAAGTGCCTAAGTTCCACTCTCGACATGGCAGATATGCTGTTAGTTATGTGTTATCCACCCTATGGAACACAATGCAAAAGACACTGAAAGTGAACAAGCTCATATCTATTACAGCCTTTAAATATCTATACAACAAAATATTCAAAGAAAAATGTAACTGCTTCCGTCAACATTAGACTAACCCTCCATCTTTCCTACCAGCTGGACGTTATTCAGGTAGCTCCTCAGCACCCTCGAGCAGTTGCTTCACATCTCATTAACTTTACTACAATCCTTCCTTCTTAAGCATTATATACTTAGTCTCCTTATACTTTCAGTTTTTTACTTCCCCAGTCCATCCCCCTTCCCCTTGACCTACTATTGATCCCTCTTTGACACGGCCCTTTCCACTCCTACCCTTTCACCACCCCTGGCCACAACACTCTGTATACACTCCTTTCATCCCCCCTGTCACTGCTTCAGCTGGCATTTGCCTCCTACAAATTATTTCCTGTAGATATATCTTCCAGATGTCCATACAGCTCATCACCCGAACTCAAAAACTTTCTAATAATTCCCCTGACACATTTAACCTTCGCCAAAAAGTGCAAGTTTCTAAAATATCCTCCACTAACAAGCTGGCTACTTAATGAATCATGTATATATCTTGGAGTTGTTGTTTTGTATTCATTTGCTATCCTTTCAAAGTTGTGTATTCTTTTTATGTTATATGTCATACAAATTGTATCTTGACCCTACCAGGTCCATCTTGCAAATGAGCATTGCTCAATGATGTTCGCCTGGATAAATAAAGATTTGATTTGATTTGATTTGATTAGTGTATGGAGTGCATTCTTAGCTGGCTCCTCTTTATACCAGGGATGCCTGGATTGCTTCTTCAGCTTGATGAAAGGCATGCTAGAGAGATATGTGCTTTGAAATCAGCAGCACTGCATATGTATTTGATGACTACACTGATCACAGTACCTTCATGCTCCAGCTGGGAATTCAAGACACAGGTACAAATCAAACAAAAAAATATATAAAAGTATAATAAAAAAATTAAAGAAAAAAAAGGACACAAAAAAAAAAACAAGAAACACTTTCAGGTACAGCACCACATTTCATTTCAGTGTGGTGGGTAGGGTGGAGATAGGGCTAGTGGAGAACCCAAAGATCTTACTTCACGTTGAAGCTCTTGCAGCAGGCTATAACCACAAGGACTAAGCCACCAGGTGCCAGGACCCTACAGAAAACGTCTAGCTAGAAGTCTCCAGTGGGGATCGCCCCCCGACATTGGCCCGCCCCTGACATCAGCCAGTGGTATAAAAGGCGTGGTCCTCAGCCCCACCTTACTTCTTTTCCCACCATTGACCTGTTCACATTGGCTTCATGGATGCCTCCTGCTACAGTCGACTGCCATTGTGCATTTACCACGTTTAATTTCCTTTTCTTAAAAAAATAGTGATTTCTTTTTCCCTCACTCTGCATGTCTTCTTCAACAACCTGCTCAGTTGAACAGTGAAAGTCCAAGTGTGCATGTGGCAAGCAGCTACCATCGAAAGACAGTCATGTGACCTGCCTCTTCTGCTTAGGCTGAGACCACGATACAGAGGGCTGCCAGCACTGCCAGAGCTTTAACCAAAGGACTAGGATTCATCACCAGAAGGCCCTCAAAAGCCACCTTCTAGAAAAACAGCTTGCCGCCATGCAGAAGCAATCCTTGGGGAAATGCCCTTCTTCTTCTTCTTCCTTCATCTCTGGGGCCTCCATGTCGTCGGTGATGCACCAGGAGAAGTCATCTTCGGGGAGGCATAAATCCGGGAGCACTCTGTCTCCTCACAAGAAGGCCACCACTTCTGGTTCCTCCTCCCATGGGGGGTTGGACCACTCTCCCCAGCCTGCCGTCACCTCCTCTTGCAGCCTGTGGATGAACGGATGAACCTCCCACATTGGTGCTGACAGTAGGTGGAGATTTGTCAGGGTCCAGGACTCTGGTCTTGGCTCTGCAGTCCCTGAAGGTGAAGGCGATTCCCAAGTCTTTGTCCTCCTCCTCCTCCTACTCAGGTGGTGCAGCTGGTACCTTTTGGGTGGTGGGTTGTGCCCATTGTTTACTCAGCTCGGTGTCTGCTATGGCCTCTTAAGTCTTTGGACAAGGCCCCCCCAATGCCCGGAGCATGTCTCCACCTCTGCAGCTTCTGTGATGCCTCTGCCCCATTCCATGGTGTCTTCACCATGGGCTTCTGTTCATCCGATGTTAGCTGCATCACCAGCAGATGTCCATTGCTTTGACGCTGGGTACTCTGGAGTCCATCCTGGCAATGCCCCAGCTGTCGCTGGTCTCTCCTGCATCACTAGTAGACATGTCTGTCTCCCCTACTGCAATGACGGAGTGTCTGACATCCAGGGTCCCCACTCCCCAGGATACGACACCCAGACATCTGATGCCAGCTCCCCTGATGCCTGCTGACCCTCACCCCCAGGCGCCTGCAGACCCATCGGGTCCCCAGATTCCTCTTAGTGAGGTGAAGGACCTCTTCCACTTTTGGTGGAACTAAATTAAGGGTGATCTTATCCCTGCTAAGCCTTCCAAGCCACTCATAGTGGAGCCTGAGATGGAATCCAGGGAGACTACTCCACAACTCAAGAGCCCATCCCTGCGCCCTGACAATGGGCATAGGGGCCGGTCCTTGCATAGAGACTGGAGACACAGACACTCTTCCTCTAGGTCCCCAGGCTGATGTCAGCACTGCTGTCTGGGAAGACAATGGCATGAGACCTCTTCCTCTTCCAACTCTGGGGACTTGAGCAGTAGCTCATCTTCCTTCTCCTTCAGGGACTCTGAACCCAGGGGTCATCCACTCATGCCAGAGAACAGACATCCCTAGATCCCCTCAAGATGATCCGACATTCATGGACGTCATAAGGCACATCCAGGCCAATAACGGCTATAAGACACAAGACCTGGACCCAGAGTGGTGTAGTCTGGCTAAGTACCTTTGCCAAAAGGAGTCTAAGCCTTTAGTGGTGCCCTGCAGGTAGACACCTTCCAGGACCTTACCAGGATTACTTCCTTGTCAGCTGTATCCAAGAAATTGGATAGGCTCTACAAGGTGCCAAGGGATGAGCCCTTCCTTGGGGAGCACCTGGTGGATGATTCCATGGTCATTACCATGGCCCATGATAGGTCCAAGAGGCCCAAGCACCTCAGTAACCAGCCTCCAGACCAAGAGTCAAAACAGTTGGACCAGCTGGGCAAGAAAGTTTAGGTCTCAGCCACTTGCTCTATCAGGTCCTTAAATTTTCTCATCCACGTGGTGCAATATCAAAACGCCGTATGGGAAAAGAGCCTAGAATTGGTCCAAGCTTTGCCAGATGTGCCGAAGAAGAGAGAACTTTTGGACTTATTGAAGTTGGACTCTTATGTAGGCATGCATGTTTTGTGTGCCTCTTATGGCATGACTGATACAGCCGCCAGGGCAGCTGCCACTGTATACATCTGTATTCAGTGGCTTCAGGTCTTGGGGTTTACCCAGGACCTTCAGGCTGGAATTATGGACCTCCCTTTTAGGGGTTCAGTCCTCTTTGGGGATGAGGCTGAGAAGCTCATTACTCGCCTCCAAGATTCTGGCAAGGCGATCTGGATGGTCCAAAAAATGTACAAAGCCAACCAGAAGCAGTTCTTTCATACGTTCTTGGGACAGCAGTCTAGAAACCAACAGCAGCAAGGTGGTTTTAAATGCAAGACCACCTCCCAGACCCCTGGAGGGTTCCTTGTCCAGAGCTGCCAAATCCTCCCAGGCCGCTTTGCAAACCCCCGGAATTTCAGCCTGACTCCTTGCCAGACCCCCCTTCCCAAGAAAAGGACCAGGGGGAGGCAGTGGGGGGTCACTTCCCTTCTCACTCTGTTTGGAGGGGTGGAGCAAAATAATGGCCAACCAATGAGTCCTTAAAATCATAGAGACAGGACATAAATTGGCATTTCTTAAGAGGCCACCGGAAAATCTGCCAGTGTCCTCCCACTATCCTCAGTCTCACTTCGCCTTAATCGAAGAGGAAATTCAGGCTTTTCTTAAGAAGCAGGTCATAGAGCCAGCTCCCCCAAGTCAGAGGGGACAGGGATTTTACTCCCATTTCTTCCTAGTGCCCAAAAAGACCAAGGACGTTCTCCCCATTCTGGACCTCAGCCATCTGAACAAGTACATTGAGTACAAAAGGTTCAGAATGGTCACTGTACCAGACCTACTTCCCCTTCTTCAACAAGGGGACCAGCTCTGCTCTCTGGACATGAAGGATGCATATCTTCACATCCTAGTGTTCCAGCCCCCAAAGGCATCACTTTCAATTCCAAGCTCTGCTTTTTGGCCTGTCCTCGGGTCCCCAGAGTCTTCACCAAGTGCCTAGCGATGGTTGCTATGGCCCTCAGGAGAAAAGGCCACTACATCTTTCCTTATCTAGACAACTGGCTTCTGACAGTACCCAAAAGAGGTCAGCTATTAAGAACTCTAGAAGGCACCTTTACTCTCTTCAGAGAACTGGGGAATCACCTTGAACCTGCAAAAGTTGTCCCCATGGCCAGCCAAAGACTCCAATACATCAGAGTGATACTGGACACAGTACAGGGCAAGGTCTTTCTGCCACCAGACAGAGCAGATTGCCTTCAGTCCCAGGCTCAAATGGCATCCTTGTCCCATCAAACCTCAGCCTGGACATTCCTACGTATGCTAGGTCACTTGCCAGCTACCATTCCGACCGTCCCTCTAGCTCCTTTGCATATGAGGGTCCACCTATGGACACTCAAGGTGTAGTGGAACCAACGTTCAGATGACCTGGAATGACCAGTCACAGTCTCTGAACCAGTTTGTTGGACTCTGATCTGGTGGATGGAACCCATCAACTTTTCCAAGAAGGTCCCCTTCAGGAAGCATCCCCGCGGCAGGTCCTAACTACAGATGCCTCGGAACAGGGTTGGGGAACCCACTTAGCAGACTGACAGACCCAGGGGACCTGGTCCCTTTCTGGAGTACATCAATGTCCTTGAGATATGGGCCTTTACATCCTACAAGCATTTCAGATGGACCTTCTCCTGGGCCCTCTCTTAGTCCAAATGGACGATGTGTTGGTGGTCTTCTACATCAACAAGCGGGGGGGGTACTCATTCACATGCCCTCTGCAGGGATGCCATGAGAGTCTGATATTGGGCACTGGAGCACCACCTGGAGCTCACCACCGTGCATGTTCCAGGCACCCAAAAAGTCTTGGCCAACAGCCTAAGCAGGTCTTGGTCCAAAACCCAGGAATGGAAACTACTCCAGTCAGTTACAGAGCAACTGTTCAACAGATGGAGATAGCCAGAGTTGGACCTTTTTGCATCTCCACTCAACGCCAAACTGCCCAGTTTCTGCTCGCTAGATCTAGGGCCTTACGTTTTCTGGTGAGATGCGTTGTCCCTCTGGACAGAGGGGTTTATGAATGCCTTCCTTCCCTTTCCTCTGCTTCAGAGAGTCCTTCCCAAGCTGCAGTCAGAGGGAGCAGAGCTGATCCTCATGGCTCCCTACTGGCCTTATCAGATTTGGTTCCCTCTGCTCCGGCAGTTATCAGTGGAGCCTCCAGTTCCTCTGTCCCTGCACTTGCTCTCCCAGGACCAGGGCAGTATAGTCTATCCGGACCTCAATTTTCTGCACCTACATGCATGGCTCCTGCAGACCTAGCAGTTGCCAGATTTGGGGTTTCCTCTAGAGTAGCTGATGTCTTAGTGGCTGCTAGAAAACCATCCTCTAGGTCCACCTACGCTATGAAATGGAAGTAGTTCTGCCTCTGGGCCTCTGCTCAGTGCCTCAATCCTTTCACCTGTCCAGTGAACTCCATTTTAGAGTATCTCCTCTCTCTATCCGATTCTGGTCTGAGTTACTCCTCTGCCAAGGTGCAACTTTCTGCTATCTCTGCATACCATGCACCTAAAGAGGGCAAGACCCTGGCCCAACTGGATTTGTCCCGCACCTTTTTGCGGGGCATCCTACACCTGAAAACTGCCATTTAGAACTCAGTCCCTCTATGGGATCTCTTGTTTATGTTAGAAAAGCTTACTTTACCTCCCTTTGAACCAGTCATAGAATGTGAGCTATGCTTTCTGTCATAGAAAGCGTTTTTAGTTGCCATTACTTCCGCTCAGAGAATTTGTGAGCTCCCGGCTGTGATGTGCAAAGAGCCTTATTTAGTTTTTCACAAGGACAGGATGTCCTTGAGGACAAATTCTAAATTTCTGCCTAAGGTGGAGTTCACATTTACTCTGAATCAGGACATCTACTATCTGTCAAGTATTCCAACAAAGGGGAGGCTTTACTTCATACTCTGGATGTCCACAGGACACTTCATTACTACCTTACATGAACCGGTCCTTTCAGAAAGACCAATCAGTTGTTTGTTTCCTTTGCCCCCATATCTGAAGGGGCACCTGTTACTAAACAGATGTTGTCTAAGTGGTTAGTTAACTGCTTTGTCTACTGTTATTGTAAGTATAGCAGGCCTTTACCGGGGCCGGTAAAAGGCCACTCTATCAGGGGTGTTGCTACCTCATTCGCCTCCTTGAAGAACATGTCTGCAACAGATATTTGTGTGGTTGCTACCTGAAGTTCTGTTCACACTTTTGTGAAACACTACAGTTTGGATGTCGCTTCCAGGTGTAGGACTGGTTTTGGCCTTGCTGTTCTTCAAGGTCTGCTGTCCTGAAGGTTTTGTCTGCCTTTAGCCTCCTCCCAGACCTGTCAGTCTCTTCTCCTTGACTGCTTGGGACTCAGTCTTTATGGTTATAGCCTGCTGAAAGAGCTCCTCTCGAGATATACTGTTACGGTAAGTTCTTACATGACTGTACTTTCTTTCTCCCAGGCATAGTCCTCATAAATGAGCATCTGCTGTTTGGCATACAGAGTACTGTATATCCATAGGAAGTCAAACTTCCCTGGAGATAGTTCCCTGCTGCACTGAAGAAACTAGGTCCTGCAACATCTTCTTGCTTGAGCCTCAATCTCAGGGGCTCTGTGCAGTCCTTGGTAACTCTACCCAGGAATACAATCCAACTGGTGAACTGTGACCTGTGTGGTGTCTGACATCCCTCTGTCCTTCCCTCATTGTAGGTCACTGACAACGGTCCAATTTTATGGCATCATAACAGCCTGGTGGTGATCTGGCACTGCTGGTCTGGTGGAGACAAGTTGCAGCATACTTCTGTCTTCCCTGGAGCCAGGCTGGCATGAAGCCCCCAGAGACCAGTGCATGATGGGGGAAGGGGGGGGATTGTTTCAGGCTACATGTCCAATCTACACACAGTCACAGGTAGTGTGCTCACCACAATACCCCCTGGCCCACTCTCTCTGACCTTCAACTCTCAGACTCCACCTCTCAACTCCCCATCTTTACTTCCTGTATGTCCTCTTGTATGCCCATCCAGACCATAAAAATCCAGCACGCCAACTTACCAGTTGGCAGTGCATGAAGCAAATTAAGCCAAGTCCCAAACTAGGGGATTGGTTGCATCCACTTCAAAAAGGATCTTGACAAGGTGGCTATACTAACAGTAGCTTTATTTCTATTTGTACCCTTCCCTAGAGGCCCAGGGTGCTTTAATAAAGTGCAGGAGTAAAATATCAACACAAATAAAAGCAAATCAAACTGACAACTCAGCAAAAGACGAATCAAATAAAAATGCCAACCGGAATGACCCCCAGAATGTAGATGGTATTATTCCCCAAAGGCTTGACTAAATAAATAAATCTTCAGACCTCTCTTGAAAGCCTTCACCGAGGGGACCTCCCTAAGAACCATCAGGAGTGAGTTCCATGAGACCGAGCTGACCACCTCAAAGGCTCAGTCTCCCGAGATTTTTAATTTAGCCCTTGCTACAGCAAGGAGCCTCACCTCAGTGGATGGATGCAGGAGATCCCACAAATAGGCAGTTCCGTACATGTGCTCACTGTGACCCACTTGCAGGGTCGGTGCTTACCAAAAAGTGGTGGCCTACCCGAAACACATACAAGACTTCAGTCAAAATGTGGTAGTACTCAAAGCCAAAGAACACAATGAAAAATTCTGTTGAAGTAAACCTCTTACATTGCTGCGCTGCAGACAGCAGTGCTTTGACTCCAAATGATTCTTCCTCAGGGGGTGGGGCTTATACAGTACAGATGCTACTTTATACTACAAGACAATTGTTCATGTGGTGTAGCAATTATAGTTACATATATACACACAGAAATCTTATCAAAACATGTCAATCCGGAGGGTGGTTGGTGCCACTAGACACTAGAGAAAGACACACAAATTATGGGGATGACAATTTATATAGGAAAAACTGTACGGCCATTAAAAGAGTGCATCAAGGAACATGTTTGTGCCATCATTAACAATAAGCAAGACACCCCGGTTGGTGCACATTTTTCATTGCATCACAGCTATTCAGAAGGGGAAGGGATCAGATCAGTTCCAGTATAGTAGCTTTGTCTTGCTGTTTTTACATTGTTTCTAGTGGATTTTACTTGGTCGAAGGTTATTTCTTTTCTTTCTTACTATTTCTAAGAGGCTAGCAAGGTATTGTTTTGGGGCTGTTGGAATTTTGAAATCTGTTTTGGTGGCTATAAACCGGCTCATTTGTTTGATGTTTCACTGTGAGCAGGCTGCATTTTTGGAGGCCTATTTCATCTGATTTAAAACCTATTTGGTGTGATTTAATTGGGGCAGTTTCTTTGAATTGGAGACCTATATCTTCTAAATTCAAGCCTATTTTGATGTGTTGTTGGTGAAGCTGTTTGAATTGGAGACCTGTTTCTTTTGGTAGCAAACCTATTTTTGGGTCTTTGAGTAGAATTCTGATTCCTTTTTGCTGGCTTCACTAGCTACAAAGTTTAGAGCATAGTGGGGGAAGGGTGCTAATGGTCTAATCAGGGGCCTGAGCTACCTAATTGTTTCTGGAAGACTTGGGCTGGTCCCACCCTCCCAGTCCATCACCCCACCCACCCCAGGTCTGTGATTTTCTTTATACCAGGGGTGACATCACTTCCTCAAACGGACAAAGGACATGCACCTGTCATAGCTGAAGCAAATATCCAGGAAAGGAACAACAGCGACTGAAGAGGTGACTGCTATCTCAGTGGAAGGGAAGTAACTGCAAATCAAGGAGCGTTCATTGTTACTTCTTTGCATTGCTATTTGCATTGTGGAAAGGAGGAGTAGGCATTTGAAGAAGATTGTGCAATAGTTACTTAAAATCTCTCTTTGGGTGTGGATAGGAAGGATAGGAAAGTAAAAAGCAGTTGCTCAATCTGTCTAAATGAGTACAACAAAGGGGGTAAGGGAAATTAAGAAAAGAATGTTTTGCACTGATAGGGGAAGGGAGACTTGGGGGAGTGTTTGGTATCCTTCATCTGGAAGCGTGGGGGGTCGCTGGTGGGCAACAACAGCAATGGGTAGGCTGCGACAACTGCAGTGCACCAATCTTTCTAAAAATTACCTGGAGTGTGGGGGGATGTTTAGGGTGCAGCCACATAGAGAAACTTAGAAAGGAGATCGAGGGTCTGCAGGAGGAACTAAGATGGGCAAGGCAGACTGGTGGTGGGTTTAGCCCAATACTGGAGGGAGGGAGGAGGGGAGATGAGGGAGGGTGATTTGAGCAAACAGTGGTGAGGAGAGGGTCAGAAGAAGGGAAGCAGAGACAAAGGGGCCCAAGCCAGGAAGAAGGATTGCCAAGAAAATCAGGTCAGGAGACAAAAGACAAATGGAAGGAGGAGATAGGAACTTGTGAGGGGAGAAGAAGTGGCAAAAGTCATGAAGTGGAAAAGAGAGAACAGGTCACTATGAAGAGAGAGGGAGTGGGCATTTGTGAAGGGTCTTCAGAAAATAGTTTCACACTGCTAGAGAGGAAGAAGGAGGAGGGAAATAATGTAATTGGAGGAGTAATTGATAAATGCCTGGACCAAACTGGTGCGGGGGGGAGTTCTGCTGGGAGAATTGCAACAGGGGCAAAGGGGGGAAATAATGTGCAGGAGGAAGAAGAGGAGATGGAGATTAATGGAAGCAAGCAGGGAGTAAGAGGGGTAGAATCTTAGTGCTGGGGGACTCAATACTAAGAGGAGTCAGGTGGGGTAGCAAGGGGGAGAGGCATAGTCACATTTGGGTGGAGGCCATGCCAGGAATGGCAGCGGAAAGTGTGGGACAATCTGTTCTGAAATATGCTAGAAGGGGTAGGGACAAGCCTCATTTAATTATATATCTTGGGACAAATGACCTGGCTGACATGACAGTAGATATAGTCCAGAGGAGGTTTGTGGAACTAGGACAATTATGTGAGGGGTCAGGAAGATCAGTACCTTTTTCAGAGATACTTCCAGTGCCCAAGGCAAGCACAACAAGAAAGCTGAGAATAGAGAAATTTAATGGATGGCTAAGAACCTGGTGTTATGCTAAAGGGTATGGGCTGTTGGGGGGTGGGGAGGGACCTGGGAGGACAGTAGTCTGTATGCCAAGGACAAACTACACTACACTTGAGTGAGGAGGGAAAGAAAGTGTTGAAACAGAGGATGGAGGAGTACATAGAGGAAGTTGGGAATTTAAACTAGGAGCGGGGGGGGGGTGACAAGTGGGCAAGAGACATGCAGAGACCACAGGTTGGGAAACCATATGAGCTTACCCCCCATATAACAGTGACAAAGGACAAATGGCAAGTACTATTGGTGATGCTAGGAAAGGCGGGCAGGATGGGAGGGATGTGAAAGGGTGGAAGTTGGTTACCCTTAATGCTACGAGCCTTGTGAGGAAAACTGCAGAGTTACAGGTGCTTATGGCAGAGGGAGAGGGAAAGGTGGACATTGCAGCCATCACAGAAACATGGGCCACCCAATACAATGACTGGGACCTGTCTGCACCAGGGTACAGGTTATTTCATAGGGACAGGGTGATTGGGAGAGGAGGGGAGTGGCACTATATGTGAAGGAAGGACTGAAGTGTGTAAGGGAGGAGGGTAGTACAGAGTCACTTTGGACGCAAATCCAGGATTCCAAGAATAGGATTCTCAGAATGGGAGTGCTGTACAGGCTGCCATCTCAGACAGAGGAGTTAGACAGGGAACAAGCGGGACAGATCAGGAGGACCTGTGAGAAGGGTAGTGTGGTGACTGTGGGGGACTTCAACATGCCAGGAGTGGACTGGAGTACCCCAACAACCAGGAACAGAAGGCAGCAGGTACTGCTGGATGCCTTCCAGGACAGCTTCCTGCTGCAACTGGTCAGTGAACCAACCAGGTTAGGGAATACCCTTGACCTTGTGCTGGCAAATGGGGACTTTGTGAGAGAAGTTACGGTGGAAGAACTGCTGTCAGGGAGTGACCACCACTCAGTATGGCTCACATTGGATATGGGCAAGGAAGGAGTGGAATCTGGCACAAGAGTGCTGAACTTTAGGAGGGCCAATTTTAGGAGGATGGGGGAAGTGGTAAAAGGGTACCTGGCCAGAATTCAACCTAGTATGGACACTAACCAAAGGTGGGAGCTCATAAAGCTGGGGATAGTAGAGGCAACCAAAACCTGCTGCAAGGCCCAGAGCAAGAAGGCTAGGGCTAAGAAACCTAGCTGGTTGAGCAAGAAGGTCATGGAAAAAGTAAGGAGTAAAAGAGCTGCCTTTAGAAAGTACAGGAAAACAGGGAGGGGGGAAGGCAGGGAAGAGTACTTGATGGAATCGAAGGAGGTGACTCGGGCAGTAAGGGGAGCCAAAGCATCTACAGAGCTGAGGCTGGCACAAGGCATTAAGGGGGAGAAGGACTTCTTTAGGTACATCAGGGAAAAAAGGAGTTGTAAGGACCACGTAGTAAGGATTAGGAAGAAGGGGGGGTTAGGTGGAAGCAAGGTGCGATAAGGCAGAAGCACTAAATGATTACTTCTGCTCAGTATTTACTAAGAAGGGGTGACACCCAAGGGAGAGGCAGCAGAAATGGGGGAGGGTGACAGATGGGAAATCATGGAGGGCAGAGTTCCGGAGGGTTTGAAGGCACTGAGGGTGGACAAGGTGCCAGGCCCAGATGGCATCCACCCCAGGGTACTGAAGAAGGCTGGCAGAGGTCCTTGTGGGACCTTTGGCAGACCTATTTAATGCTTCACTACACTTGGGGTGTGTACCTCAGGGCTGGAGGATGGCTCATGTGGTGCCCCTCCACAAGAGTGGGCCCAAGGATGAACTGGGGAACTACATACCAGTGATCCTCACATCCATTGTGGGTAAGCTAATGGAGACTATCCTGAAGGAGAGGCTGGTGGCCCTCCTAGAGGCCAAAGGACTACAGTACAGCAGACAGCATTGCTTCATATGTGGCAAATCCGGCCAAACCAACCTGGTGGAGTTCTATGATTGGGTAACTAGGCAACTGGACAGGGGCCATGCAGTGGATGTCCTGTATCTGGACTTCAGTAAGCATTTGACTCGGTGCTGCATGGAAGGCTGGGAAGTAAGTTAGAAGGCACAGGGGCAGGTGCAAAGCTAGTGAGATGGGTAGGGAACTGGCTTCAGGGAAGGCAACAGAGGGTGGTGGTGGGCGGGGAGCGCTCACACCCAAGGGTAGTGATGAGCGGTGTTCCACAGGGCTCGGTATTGGGACCAGTCTTGTTTGGGATATTTATTGCAGACATATCACTGGACATCAAGAGCAAGATCAGTCTGTTTGCTGATGATACCAAGGTAGCCGTGGTGGATGACCTAGGGGGATGGCAGGGGTTGCAGGATGATCTGGCAAAGCTTGAAACCTGGTCAGACACCTGACAAATGGGGTTTAATGCCAAAAAGTGCAAGGTGCTGTATTTTGGGATGAAGAACCCAAGGAGGAGTTACCAGCTAGGGGGAGTGCAGATAGCCCAGACAGAGGAGGAGAAGGATCTGGGGGTGCTCATTACAGGGTCAATGAACAACTCGGCACAATGTAGGAAGGCAGCTGCAAAGACCAACAAAATGTTGGGTTGCATTGCAAGGGGTATATCCTCGAGGAGGGAGGAAGTGACTCTGCCACTGTATAGGTCATTGGTTAGACCACACCTAGAGTACTGCGTTCAGTACTGGCGCCTGTATCTGAAGAGGGACATTGTTACTGGAGGGGGTGCAGTGCAGAGTGATAAAGATGATCAAGGAGCTAGGGGACTTATCATGCAAGAGGATACTGAGGGAATTGAACATGCACTCACTGGAGGAGAGGAGGGACGGGGGACATGACTGAATCCTTTAACTACATGAAAGGAATAAACAAGATAGATGCAGAGGGGCTGTTCAAAGTAAGGGAGGGGAGGGACACCAGGGGCCATGATATGAGACTGGAGGGAGGAAGGTTCAGGAGGGAGATGAGGAGACACTTTTTTAAAGAGAGGGTAGTAGCTGGGTGTAATTTGTTACCTGCAAAAGTGGTATCCAGTAGAACAGTGGACTGCTTCAAAAGGGGATGGAACAGGACAAGGGGGAGGGTCAATGTAGGGGAAGGATGGAAGGGAGGGTCAGCTGCATAATAAGGGGTGCTAGCTGCACATTCGAGCAGACTTGATAGACCTCTAGGCTTTTATCTGCTAGCAAATTTTGTATGTTCGCTCATATGTTCGTACAGCTCTAAACCAGACACTTTAAAATTTCTGGGTTTGGAATGGGTCCCCCACCTAGTCTGGGGGAACAGAAGTGACACACTACTTACCTCTTTCATTCTCTTGCAGGTGTGCCATCCTTTAAGTGAAGAACCCCTGGCCTTCTATACCTTAGATCTAGTGTTATTTACAAGGGAGTCCTACTGTTTACATGCATTGCCTTGAAATTGCTATACTGTTTGGCCACCGGGTTCGCCCTTTCATTATAGCTTTTTTTCTGTTTCAACTTTCCTTGCCCCAAAATTCAGGGTTTAGAGCAGGCTGCAGCTCCCTTTAATATGTAATTTAGGATTGTGATGTTACAGATTAAGATTATTTCTACTTTGAAGTGTTTTAATTATATTTATTTTTTTCTAATGATATGTAATTTCATTGTTTTGATAAGATTTATGTGTGTATATATGTAACTATGGTTATTACACCACAAGATTAATTGTAATTTAGTATAAAGTAGTACCTGTACTGTATAAGCCCCACCCCCGGAGGAAGACTCGCTTGGAGTTGAAGCACTGGGATCTGCAGTGCAGCAGTATTGTGCTGAAAGCCTTGGGCTTGACCTTTGAATAAAAGAGGTTTATTTCAACAGGATTTTCCATTTTGTTCTTTGGCTTTGAATGTTACCACATTTTGACTGAAGATCCCACAGATAGCCAGGGCCATACCCAAGTAGGGCCTTATAAGTTACCAAACCAACTTTGAAAGAAATATGCCACTTTACAGGCAGCCAGTGCAATTCACGTAGCACTGCAGATACACAACACATCCTCAAAAGCCTGTCAGTACCCTGGCTGCAGTGTTCTTCACCAGCTGCAGGTGTCAGAGTGCACAGTACAAGTCACATTAAACTGTTCCACTAATGAATTGCTTTAGCATTTCTGATTGAGTTGCATAAGTGTTGCTGAATTCAGTACAAAGCCTTGCACAAACTGTTTCTTAAGAGTTATAGCTCAGCTTTGCATTGCATTGTGAGTGGGCTTAAGCTGCATTCCAATTCAAACATTGCTCTTGAGCTGGTAAAGTGTTACAAAACAATGCAGTATGAGTTGGCAGTGTATTGCCAACTGTAAAAAACAATGCTAAACCAACTCATTGGTGGGACAGTTTAATGCGGCTTGTACTGTACCTCCACTGATCCTGAAGTACAGAGCATTGTAATAGTCAAGCACTTATGTCACAAACATGTGAACCAGTGTCACCAGATCTCCTGGGGATAAGAAATCTAATCCAGTTAATGTTCCTCCGATGGTAAAAGCCACTCCGGACTACTGCAGACACCTGAGCCTTAAGTGTCAGCCTCTCGGCTAGAATGACCCCAAGATTTTTCAACTTTGTGGCAATCAAGAGCCAACAGGAACTGAGACGAAATCCCTTCTCTCTCTTAGTAGCTACCACTCCCACCCTTCAACCCAGATCTACAACCTGTACTTTAGTCTTAGCAGGACTGACTCTTGGCAAGCTTGATGACATTCAAGCCTGGATTTCGGCCAAGCATTCATTACGCACATCCACCACACAAGGCATCCAAGTTGCAAACAACAGGTAGAGCTGGGTAGCATTTGCATAGCAGTGAAAATCCAGTCCATACCTTCTAATGATCCTCCCCAGGGGCAGCATATACACTGCAAATGACATGGGCTAGAGAAATGAACCCTGGGGTATGCTACAGGGCAGCGACACTGGGAGTGAGGAGAAATTTCCCAACACCACCCTGTGTTTCCTGTCCCTGTGATAGGACTTAAACCAACAGATGGCTGTACCGGTGAGACCTATGTACTTCATCAGCTGATCCAACAACAGCCCATGCTCACAGTGTTGAAAGCTGAGAGATCGAGAACAGGACTTGACCACTCTCCTCCATCCCTCGTCTTAAGAAGGTCATTGTGCACACAGACTAGTGCAGTCTCTGTGCTACGCTTAGACCTACAGCCTGACTGGAGAGGCTCATAGATATCAAAGGGGATGAAGTGTGCCTCAGGCTGCAACACAACCATCTTCTCAATAACCTTGCTCAAAAAGGACAGGTTAGAGACTGGTCCATAACTCACCAAGATGTCCTGATCCAAAGATAGCTTTTTCAGAAGGGGCCTCACTAGTGCATCTTTCAGTGTAGCTGAGAAGAACCCTCCAACAAGAAGCACCGAAC
This sequence comes from Neoceratodus forsteri, assembly GCA_016271365.2. Lineage (NCBI taxonomy): Eukaryota > Metazoa > Chordata > Ceratodontiformes > Ceratodontidae > Neoceratodus > Neoceratodus forsteri. The sequence continues at coordinate 718,465,692 of CM028137.1, forward strand.
AATCCCAGTGAACACTGGGCCCAGCTGTCAGATGTAGCTCACCAGTAACCTTATTGGGCCTGGATCTAGTTTGCAAAATGTCTGCTGCTCAGAAATCATCCAGTTCACCTCCTCTATAGTCAGTAGTCTAAACTCTTCCCACAACACATGAATGCATCTGTGACACATAGGCTGGGCCCTGCTGGGTTGCCACAGCCCTCTTGATGAGATCCCGTCCCAAATAGAGAACACCCTGTCAGAGAAGAATCAAGCAAACTCCTTGCATTTAGCAGGTGAAAAACCTCTCATGGACTTCAGTGAGGTAGGATTAAGTAACCTGTCTATAGTCTGAAAGAGCTGAGCTGGTCAATTCCTCTCAGCAGCAATCTCCCTGGACAGAAAGCCTGTCTTCTTCTGGATGATTACCCTTTGGTAGGTACCGTAATGAATTCTCAGAGGCATTCTGTCCTTCTAGGCTGTGGATCTCCTCCAACAATGCTCCAAACTCCATCCCCTTGCCTTCATCTCCCTTAGCTCACTATCATACCATGGCAATCCATGGCATGAAAACATAACTTTTTAATTTAGCCTTCCTAGATGAATTTTAATTTATTGATGTATTTATTGTTTAGTGTACATTTTTTTATATTTGTATGTTGCATTTTAATCGTGAAGTGCCTTGGTTTTGGAAAGGCACTATATAAATAAAGATTTACTTACTTATTTACATGAAACAATGTGGCACACACGTGTAGGTACCATGCACTTCAAAACTGCCTTAATAGCTGTATTATAGGCCACCACAGCCTACACTAGTCCCAGGGCACATGCCACCACCACATCCAAGATATCTGGTACTGCCTGGAGTCCTAGCTGTAGCCCTCTTAAAGTGTGGTTCTGGGCCATCTTTATTGGGGTGGATCATAGGGGGGGTCCTGAAGGAGAAGTTGATGGTTTAATGATTTGACCAACTGACCAGATCAAACTCGAGGCACTCAACTTTGAGCCCCAAGGAAAAGACCAAGTCCAAGGCATGGCCGTGTTGATGGGTTGAGAAAAATCATAACTTGTGTGAGGACCAGGAACTCACTTACCCTTGGAAAATTTCATCCAAAATGCGACAGTTTGCCATTGACTCAAGCATTGAAATCACCCAAAATGAACCATCTAGGTGACTGAAACACCCTGTGAGCAATGAAGTCTGTGATTTCCTGCAGGACTTCCACCTTGTATCCTAGAAGCCGGTATATGAGAAGGATCCCGCAACCTGCACCTGGAACCCCACCAAGGCAATGCATTTAAACAATGAGGTATCTCTCAATGGGTGCACTACCAAGTTCAGATCAGATCTAAAGCAAATAGCTAACCCCCTCCCCCCACAATCCTTCCTTGGATAGTGAAGCATGGAAAATCTGTCTGGGAAAGTGACTCTAATACAGGGCCAGCATCATCACCAAGCCAGATTGCTACGATGTAAGCCAGATTGACCAAGGAATCAGCAATAGAATCTGCTTCTGTCTTATTCCTTATCAATCTGGCATTTCATAGTGCTTCTGAAGAGGACGAGTAGTGGTAGCAGGCCTCTCAGTTATCTTCTCATGTGGTATAGTACAGTAGAAACCCTGGGTATGGGAATCAAATGTGTCTGGCCTCAGGATGTGCTAGTGTGTGGAGGGATGATTCACTGGGCACTACACCTGCTGCCATGTTGGCAAACCAGCTTTGGAAGGGGACTTGGGTTGCTGAGGGTCAGCCGGGGGGGAGGAGAGGATCAAGCATACAGCCTGCCTTTCCCGAGGAGGGGAGGTTTGGTGCCCTGTTGCTGACTGCTACCTCTACACAGCATGTCCTTTCATCCACACTACATCAGGGGATCAGGAGAGCAGGGGAAAGGGGCTTGGGATGTATGAAGACCCACTTACCTTCCCTGGACTCATGCCACTACCAGACTCTGGTCGAGATGTGTTTTTCCAGAGGAGGGGAGGATGGCACATCCTCCCTCAGCACCACTATGGAGGGATATCAGGAGGACAGCAGGTCTTAGGAATGTGGTCATCAGTCTAGGGTGGTGGGGATGGGGCTGAGGCTGATAGCCAGCCCAGGTCACTCTTAAAGGAAAAAGATTTATGGAAAAAACTTTCACCCCAGGGCATATCCTGATCCTTACTGTCTTAATAGCACTCTCCCTGTCAGCTCTTCCCAAACTCTCAGTTCCACTTCCATGCCTCCTTATGTTCTCCCACATTACTGCACAGTTGATGGCCAACATCCGACGGTGGGTGGGTATAGTTGAGCCTAGGGGTCTGCTAACCTAAACACTTTCCAGTTGACAGTTAAACCACAACACCCAATACCTTACTCCACAACCCTCACACAGCCCACCAATCACAACCCACTACCATTCACCCACTAACACACTGTAATTACTATATACGCTAATTTATCTCACCTTCAAAATATATACATACATAATGCCTAATTAAACACCACATCCCCTAAACCTGACCATACATGACCCCAATCACTCCAACAATAAAACGATATATATATATATCATTATTTGCAAAATACTGCATTAATGCAGCATTTAGGGTTCAGGCTAAAGTGAAAAAAGTAGGGAAATGTGGTTTTAGGGTTTTCAACCCCAAAACCACACCCCCAACCCTAAAACAAATCAGGGGTACAATCTTCTTTGAGGTTGTCAACCCTGAAGCTCACCACATTAGGTGTGTATGTTTCTGGAGTGTATAGAATGGGGTGAGCTTGAGGGCTGACAACCCCAAGGAAGACTGCACTCCTGATTTGTTTTAGGGTGGGGGTGGGATTCTAGGGTTGGAAACCCTAAAACCACATTTCCCTACTTTTTTTACTTTAGCCTGAATCCTAAATATTACACTGTTTTTTGCAAAGAATTTCCTTAGTTTTTGAGATAGTATAATCATCTCCTTATTTGCCTGTGGGAGCACAGGTCCCAGAGTGCCCTGTGCTCCCATCCATTATGAGATAGTATAATCATATCCTTATTTGCCTTTGGGAGCTCAGGGCCATCCTGTGTCATCCCTCCATAGATGGGTATATGTATGTTGCTGTGGAAGTGTAGGGCCCTCTGGGCCCTAGGCTTCCATTTGTGGGACAACACCAAGCAAATTGTCAGCATAGCCTTCTTATTACTCCATGTCATGTACCTGGTACTGAAAGTTTTCAAAAGCCCGTCAAAACATGATTTCATGCCACCACAACGTCCTTCCACACCACAGGTGTGAAAAGACAGTTTGGGCAGGATTTGAAATATGACAGCTGTCATATTTATGAGGTGGTGTAAAAAATGGATGTGTTGAAAATTTGGGGTCAAAATACTTAAAATTAGCAAAGTTATAAGCGAGTGTAGCAAAATTTCAACAGATGTGCATAACTTTGCCATTTTTGCATATTGTGACCCCAAATTTTCAACATACCCTTCTTATGACCCACCTCATGAGCAAGGGTGGTGACAATTTTCAAATCCCACCCAAAACATGATTTCATCAGTCGACCACTAAACCACCTTTCAGGCCAGATTTGTGTAATTCCACCACCATTGTCCATGAGCTGGGGTCCCAGAAAGGCCATGTTGAAAATCTGGGGTCAAAATGTGCAAAAATATGCATCAAAAAAGCCATTGAAATACATTGAACCCCACTTACTTTAGTTTCTCATATTGCAGTCAACTGTTCCAGCAGCAAGATGCATCTTCTATCAGAGAATGGATCTTTACCCTGGGAACTGTTCAGGTGAGTGAGGGTGTATGGGGGTGTGGGGTGGTGGGTGCTCAGTGGGAGGTCAGATGGGGAGGGTCAGATCAGCAAGGGATCATTTTAATATTTACAGGGAAAAAGAAAACACCGAGGGATAGTTTTCTTTACTACAGCAGACATTATGGGGACAGCAATCGGAGGGTGGGGGGGTGCCACTAGACACCACGAAAGACACATAAATTATGGGGATGGCAATTGGAGGGGGTGTGCCATTAGACACCAAGGAAAGACAAATAAATTACAGGGATGGCAATCGGAGGGTGGGGAGTGCCACTAGACACCACAGAAATGCACGTAAATTATAGAGACAGCAGTTGGAGGGTTGGGGTTGCCACTGCACCACAGAAAGACACATAAATTATGGGGACAGCAATTGGAGGGGGTGCTACTAGACACCAGGGAAAAATACAAATTATGGGGATGACAATCGGAGGTTGAGGGGTGCCACTAGATACCAGGGAAAGACACATAAATTATGGGGATGGCAATCAGAAAGTGGCTGGTGCCACTTGACACCAGGGAAAGACAAATAAATTACATGGACAGTGACTGGAGGAGGAGTACGGTTAGATACCAGAGAAAATGAGACTGTTATGGCTTCTGCAACTTAGGGATCCTTTTTCATATGGCCAAATTCCTTTTTCGTTTGGCCATATGAAAAAAGAAGAAGTAAGCCACAAAAAAGGATGCAAAAAAAAACCCCAGAAAAATAAAAACTTTTGGGGGTAATTTTAACAATAGTAAAGTGTATACCTCTCAACTGTCCCTGATTTTGCCTCAAAATTTTACTCTTTCCCTCCAAAAAACTTTATTTCCGTGACCGGACAGTGTGGGTTGTAAGCACAAAATAATGTCAAACATTAAAATTACAAACTTGTTCTTTCTTAGAAAATGCATTTTAAACTAAGCCCCTTAATCTACCAGCCTTCTGGGTGGATATCTCTAATTGTGAAGATGTGTCCCTGATTTTGGTCCTTTGTGCCTGATTTTTTTAAGCCTTCTCCCTGATTTATGAGGGAGGAAGTTGAGAGGTATAGTAAAGTGCAGAATACACCTAACGGAGTCCCAATGAGCAAGATATGTGTGTTGGTCTCTCTACAGCATGTAAGTTTTTTGGGTTTAGAATAAAAAAAAATAAAACAAAACAGAAAACAAGATGGTGGCAAGTGAAAAAGGATTTTTCCCATACGAAAAAGGATTGGCCCCATTTCATACAGCTATTTTGAAGTGCTTACTGAGCATGCTCAGAACCCAGATTGTAAAATTTAATAACTTTGGAATGGATTAATGTTTTTTCACCAAACCAGTGTGAGACACATCTGTGGGTCAAGCCCTTTCTACCCTGAACATTTCACACCAAAATACCAAACCATCTGGGTGCAAGTCGATGACAAAAAAACAGCAATATCTTACTTTTTTTTTTTCCTATCTGGATCTTGGAATGCGTATATCCGACTGTGATAAAACTTGGCACATCACAAGACCGCACATGTAAAACTTTGTGCAAATCTGTTGAATGGTTGTAAAGATATTAAATTACAAAATTTGAGGTTTACCGTAGAAACCCCTGCTCAACTCTAAATATAATATATATGTGTATGAATTATTTGCAAAAACTGCACTAATGCACCAGTTAGGGTTCAACTTAATACTAGAAAAGTATGGAAATGTGGTGTTAGGGTTTCCAGCCCTAACTCCCCACCTCTTCCTGCAGCAAAAAGGACAAGACCACACAAGCAACCACAGATAGCTATCAGATAAGAAAACAACATACAAATGTTTCCAGATGACACAAATGCAGTAGCACTAATGTGCTACCTTTGTCGATTTGTATCTGTTGTACACACATCGAAATAAATGCACAGTCATATCTGGCTGCAGATAGAAATCCACGATACTCAAATTATAACACTACTTCTGTGTGTAGAATCACTGATCCCTGCAGCCACAGATAAAAATCCACAATATCCAAATTGCAAGCATTCTTTTGTTTGCAGATGCACAGACACATATGGGGCCAGTATGTCTGTAGCCACAGGTATTTATCCACACTGTAATTCATACACACAGTTCTCTCTGCAGAAGTGCAGGCCTCTTAGAACCCTGTGCTTCTGTAACTGCAGGTGGCAGACATACACACCAACCTCTGGCTGCAGGAGTGCAGATGCCACAAAATCCATGATATCAAAATCATAACAGTACTTCTGTCTGTAGAACAGCAGGCCCCCAAGGGGCCAGTGCCTCTTCAGCCTCAGGTGTAAGACATACACATCGACCTGTGGTTGCACTTATGCAGCTGCATATAGAAAACCATACAGCAGTGGGTTCAGCTATGTAGCCAGGTAGTACCTGCTACCCCCTTAGGCCAGCATAAAGTAGCTGTTTTAAAATAATCTGGGCTTTCAAAGGTAACATTTTAATTTTTCAAGGAAAGAGCTACCCCCTAGACAAAACTGTTACTCCCTTGAAACATTTCTAGATTCACCGCTGAAACCATAATACCTACATTGCAACAGTACTACTGCAGCCACAGGTACTCATGCATGATGTACTAGATACTCACAATGGTGTGGCTGCAGATGCTCAACCCATCTGGAGACTGTGCTTCTGCAGTGGCAGATATAAACCCTGAAGGTAGCACATTTGTGTCATCTGGAAGCAGTTGCACTGTACAGTATGTTGTTTCTTACTTGGTGATGATTGTCTGTAATTGCCTGTGTGGTCTTGTTCTTTTGCTGTTGGGGGGATGGTGAGTTAGGTTTGGAAACCCCTAACACCACATTTCCCTAACTTTGTGGTGTTAAGTTGAACCCTAACAGGTCCATTAACACAGTTTTTTTTTTTTTTGCAAACAATTTCCTTTGTTTTGGAAATTGTGGAATTGTATTCTCATTCATGCAGGTCCAGAGATTATGGAATTGTATCCTCATTTATGCAGATCCCATACAGATGCACAGGGCCTTGGGCCCTGCACCAAAGAAAGAGTCAATTTGCCTGTGCAAGTGCAGCCCCTGGGCCCTGCATTTCCATTTGCCAATGGATGTCAAGAATTTGTGGGGCTGTGTGGTGGGCAGGGGAAGCGCAGGGCTCTCTGGGCACTGTGCTTGTGGCTGTGGCTACAGATACTGACACACAGGGTAAAAAGCCCATGTGTCAGCTGAAGTGCAGGACCATCTATCAGCCATGAATTCAGAGGTACAGGGCCCAATACCAAGTGAAGATTTCTCTTCAGTATATCGAACTTGAGCCCATATAGGCAACCCTCGGCCTTCCCTTTCCAGACTGATGAGAGGTGGAACATGACAGCGCAGTACTCCAGCCTCAGGCCATCCAGCTGGCTGACAGAGCTCACCCCCTAACTCATCTCACCAACATGAGATCACAAAGCACTACCCAATTGGGTAAAGGCTGGCACTACACTCATTTCTTAATATTTATTTTTCACATTTTAATCTCCAATATTCAAGAACATCATTTTATGACTCCCCTTACAGATGTGATGTGACTTCCCCTTACAGATGTGATGTGACATGTATAGAATAGTGACTGAAACACCATTTTACAACACGTGTAAAAAAACATGTGTTGATCAGGATTTGAAAAAACGGTACCTGTCACTTTTATGAAGTGGTGTGAAAAAATGGCCATGCTGAAAGTTTGCAGTCAGAATATTGATACTTACCAATGTTATGAGTGACTATGGAAAAATGTCAATGAACATTCATAATTTTGTAGTTTTAAAATATTTTGATGCCAAATTCTGAACATAGTCCACTTATAACTCCATGGGCTCGATTTTCAGAGCCCTGAGAATGCTGTAAGTCCCTTGTGTACCGATTATTTGGCACACAGGGCTTACAGCATTCTCCCAACCGGCGGTTGGGATTTTCAGTCCCAAGAGCCAAATGCTGCAAGTTAGACCAACTTTTACCTGGAGTCACTTGCACCATTTGGGGGATCTTTTTTATGGAGTTGGCACCAAATCTTTTGCGCAAGCAGCCATAAACTGAGGAAACTGTCACAACTGCACCCGAGGTAATAAAATCAGGTGCAGTTGCATCAGAGGAGTTTGGCACAGCTGTGCCAAAAAACAGAGTTAACACAAGGCTTGATGGAAGCCCTGTGTCACCCTTTGAAAACTGAGCCCCATGTTATAACCTGGTAGGTGAAAATGTTCAAATCCCACTCAGATCAGGATTTTGAGGAATGACTGCAAAATCACTGGTAACCACTCACGGGTGGGGCTTTCCTTGCCTGCCTCCCATCCAATTGTCCAACTGATAATTATATGACTCATATTCTGTATTGAATTCTACCTCCATATTCTCTGATCTATTGGCTTAAATCTTATGATTTTGATAGAATGGTACTTCATAAACTGGTAGCTTAAATAATTATTTAAATTACTCTAATAGTGATTAGGGCAATAAAATACAATGGAGTTATTGCTCTATAAGTTAATGTAATGTGATGTTCCCTACTTACGTTAACACCTTTATCTAATGTCTTTGTTGCAGTGTATTTCAAAATATATTTTGTTTTGAAAATCTTTCAATAAGAGATCCTAAAAAAAGAAACATGCAGAACATATAAACTACAAAATCATAGTTAGAAACTGCTGCTATGACGTGGGGAAAAAAAAACTCTGGTATACCCACAGTTGCCTTGCCAGACTATGAAATCCTGATTGACAGCAATGTAAAGTGATTTAGTCAAATGACAGAGATGTGGTGAATTTCTCCTGCAAAGTGCCAAATTTCACCCTTGAATGGTGGAATTTTGCTTGATAATGGTGGCATTTCACACCAAATGGCGGAATTTCACCTGAAAATGGTGGAATGTCACCTTGAACAGCAGAATTCGCCTGAGAACAGTAGAAATCCACCTAGTGGAGAACTACAACTACAGCATCCTCAGTAGCAAAAAAATCCATTAGGTGGAAGAACTATTTTATTACAATTGCATGTTTACAGTGATTTATTTTAATATTTCTTTAGGTAAACCTCTATAATGATGTTGCCCATGTTATAAATGGATTAACCCACTCCAGGGCATGGGTTTACTAAGCATTAATCCACGCATGGGTAGTTGAAGGCACTCAACCTTTGGCCTCATGCCTCACAACCCCCCAGGTGTGGATTAATGCTCAGTAAACCCCTGCCCTGTCGTGGGTTAATCCAGTCTTATTAAAAGCTCAGTTGAGATTGCAGTGCTGATAGTTCAGTCAGAAAGAGCACTAGTATGGAGCTCCCACTGCCATTTTTTATAAACACAAATAGATTTCAATTAAAAATGTCTTTATTTTAAAGCAGCAGTATTTGTTAGTCACCATGGGTCTAGATCAAAACTGCAAGGTCAGTAAACACGCAGTAAAAAAAAAAAAGCTCAGTGCGGACACCAAAGAATGAGTGTGGTAAAAAACCACGTGTGTGTGTGTGTGTTTATTTTTATATATATATATATATATGTATATATATATAAAAACATACTCCAAAACTGCGCATGCTGTTTTGTCTGTGTGGTTTTCGACTGCGTGTTTATTCCAATGCGGTTTTGATGGTAGACAGTCACCATAGAGATATTTTTTAACAACAACATTTTCGTGGCAAAAATATTAATTTACCCATTTTTCTTTTTGTTTTCTTTCATTTCTGAACTAAGACAGAGGATGTTTTAAGGTTTTAAAATATCCTGTTCCCATGCCATGAAAAAAAAAAATGTATATCTTGCTACAATGCTGTGCTGTTCACTACCAGATAAATGTGCTAGTATCATCCTAATACATCCACAGTATGATTCTAGTATGTGCATCCAACAGGTAACCTCAATAGAAAAGGTTTTAAAAATTGCAAGTGGCAGCCATTTTTAATGACATGAGTCATTAAGTACAAAATGAGCTATCAAATTATCTGCGAAAACTAAAACTACACAAAGATGTGTCTAAATATGTCAGAAATAGATTTTTCCTAAAAAACTATATGATGAATATTTTGGCCAACTAACAACTACTGCTGCTATGTTCCTTGCTACAGTACACCCTGCTGCACCTATAGTAATGATTCTAAATATGGGCTGAACTAAGCTGCAGTCAATGGGCTATACATTTGCACACCTTTTACTTGAGCAATACACAGAAAAAGACTCCCAAGTGACTAAGAGGTCAGGGTTTTTTACCTCACAAATTATGTCATAAGAATGTGAAACTGAGAGATGGAAGCAGGCCATTTAGTCCATTGTGACCACCCATTCTTGTTTATTTCTTTAATAATCAGGTGGGTGCACTGATCCAAAGGACCATTTTCAGGCATGATCAGAGTCCCAGCATTGCACATTAAGCAATACAGGTGTGGAGAACAGCAGTAAACACAGGCCTCAACATAAGGGGCAGGAAATTACAGAACAAGGGGTCATTACATAAAGTGCAATTACATAAGATGCAAGGTGCCAAAAGTGGCCAACATACGGGTCAAAAATACATAGTCACAGGCCAGGCAACAGGCCAAAATATAAGTCACAAAACACAGAGACAAAACTTAATTCTCAGATATGATACATAAAGTGCAAAATGCATTCAGGTACACTAATAATGCACAGGTCAACAATCAGATTGGAACTTGGAAACTGAGTACAACACTTCCCCTTAGCAAATAGCACTGGGACCTAGATACATAGACAGTGTCGGCAGATAAGGGCATATGGCCCACCCAGTCTGCCCATTTGAGCTTGTAAGTTCAGTTTGTTTTCCTAGAAGTCTGTTGCACCTTACCCCTGACCTCCAGAATTCCTTTATGTCTATCCCATGCATTCTTAAATCCTGTGATTGTTTCAGCCCCCACCACTTCCTCTGGCAGGGTGTTCCTTGTCCACCACCAGTTCTGTGAAGAAATTCTTTCTCATGTTTCCTCTGAATCGTCCTCCCTCCAACTTCATCCCATGCCTCTAGTCCTGGAACATCTTTTTCGCTTAAAAATAGTGTTTTCCTGCACCCTGTTCCTCCCTGTAAGATACTTGTTTGTCTCTATCATATCCCATCTCTCCTCCTCTCCTCCAGGGAGTACATGTTCAGTTCCTTCAACCTGTCTTCATAGGACTTGTGATGCAATCCATGCACCATCTTTGTTGCCCTCCTCTGAACCTTCTCTACCCTATGTCCTTATGTAGGTATGGTCTCCAGAACTGTACACTGTACTCAGGTGGGGCCCTTCTAGTGTCTTGTATAGCGGAATTATGACCTCCCTTTTCCTGCTGGTGATGCCCCTGCCTATACATCCCAGCATCCTATTTGCTTTACCTGCTGCCTTGTCACACTGTTTCCCTATCTTGAGGTCATCAGAGATGACAACCCCAAGATCCTTTCCTCTTGGTGCATGCTATATCCTCACCCCCAACTGATATATTGTGCCAGGGTTTTGTGCCTCCATATGCATTATCTTGCACTTCTTTGCATTGAATTTCAACTGCCAAACCCCTGACCATTCTTCAAGTTTCTGCAGGTCCTTTACATTCTGTCTACACCCTCTGGTGTGTCTACTCTGTTACAGAGCTTTGTGTCATCAGCGAACAGTGAAATTCTGCCTTCTAGGTCCTACGTAATGTCACTGATGAAGATGTTGAATAGGACCGGTCCCAGCACTGATCCCTGTGGTACCCCACTGGTCACTCTTCCCTCTGTGGAGTGACAGCCATTTACCACCACCCTCTGTGTCCTGCCACCCAGCCAGTTACCTACCCACCACACTACTGTCCTGCCCACACCCATATTCCTCAGTTTGTGTAATAGTCTTCTATGTGGCACAGTGTCAAAGGCCTTGCTGAAGTCCAGATAGGCTACATCCACTGCCCTCCCCCTGATCAACCACATTGAATTTTTTGACTGGGTGACTAGGGAGGTGGGTCTGACATGACCTCCCCCTGGTGAAACCATGCTGCCTTGGGTCCTGTAGTCCATTGACAACCAGATGTTCCACCAATCTCTCCTTCAGTAGTGCTTCCATGATCTTCCCCACTACCGAGGTGAGGCTGACTGGTCTGTAGTTCCCTGCTTCCTCTTTGTTCCCACTTTTGTATGAGGGGACTACATCTGCTGTCCTCCAGTCTTTGGGTACCTCCCCCTGTTTCCAGTGATCGGCTAAACAGGATAGCCAGAGGTTCAGCCACCACCTCTCTTAGTTCTTTAAGGACCCTGGGGTGCACCCCATCTGGCCCCATTGCTTTATCAACTCTTATTACTTCCAGTTCCTTCAGGACCCTTTCTCGTGTAAAGGACTGTGTCCATTCTGCACCATTCTCACCTCTGTACTCCTTCAGACCCATTACCTCCTCTTCCTCAGTAAAGGACTGAGCAGAAATACCTGTTCAAAATGTCAGCTTTACTGTTGTCATCCCCACGCGGCCTCCATCCTCCCCTTCAGTCTCACTCATCCCTCCCTTTGTCTTTCTTTTTTCACTTATGTACCTGTAAAGGTTTTGTCCTCTACCCACTGATTTTGCAATGTGTTCTTCTGTCTGAGCTTTGGCTTCCTTACTGACCTCCTGCCTCCCTTTGCTTCTCCTGGTACTTCTCCCGATCCCCTTCTGCCTGTGTCTTTTTGTATTGCCTGAATGCAATCTTTTTGGCTTTCACTTTCTTTGCTACCTCTTTGGAAAACCATAATGGTCTCCTCTTCCTTTTCCTCTTGCTAACCTGCTTAATGCATAATTCTGTTGTTCTTGTAATCCCCATTTAAATACTGCCCACTGTTCTTCAACCCCTGATTCCTGTCCCATTCCCCTAATGCCTCTTTCAAGTATCTCCCATTTTCCCAAAGTCTGCCCCTAAAATCCAGGATAAGTGTTTTGTGTGGTTTGATTCTGCTCTTTCTGTGATTTCAAACCACAATGACTAGTGCTCCCCACTGTTACCCCCATCACACTGTCCCTGTTTGTGAGCACAAGGTCCAGTATTGCCTTCTGCCGAGTTGGTTCCATGACCAGTTGCTTGAGGAAGGCACCCTGAAGGGAGTCCAGGATAAATCTGCTCCTAGTTGATGCTGCTGCTGGGATGTTCCAGTCCACGTCTGGAATATTGAAGTCTCCAACCAGTACTACCTCACCCTTGTCTGCCATCCTTTGGATGGCTAGCATCAGCTCCCTATCTGTTTCTTCCTCCTGGGCTGGTGGTCTATAGACCACACCTGTGCAGATGGCTTTCCCCATTTTCCTTTCCAGCTTAACCCACAGTATCTCTCCCCCATTTTGTTCCTCCTGGATCTCTGTGGCCCTTCTGTCATTTTTCACATACAGTGCCACTCCTCCTCCCTTCCTGCCTGCTCTGTCTCTTCTGAATATGTTATAACCAGGTATGGTCATCTCCCAGTCGTGGTTATCATTACACCAGGTTTCAGTGATGGCCACAATGTCCAGGTCTGACTGTACCATGACATCCTCCAGATCTTCCATCTTGTTGCTAAGGCTCCTGGCATTTGCACACATGGCTTTCCATGATTTGACCTCCTAGACTGTTTCACTGTCTCTCCAGCCCTTCCTTGGTTGTCATTTATCCCTGGTTCTCCTTGCTGCCTGCCCTTCTGCTGAATTTTGCCCTTTCTGCTTATCCACCTCTTGGGCACTAATCTCCATCTTTTGCACTGCTTTGCAGAGATAGCCACTCCTCTGGTTCACTGGTTCCACTGCTAGCTGCAGTGGGTGAGCAAGTTGGTACCCTCCTTGCTGGCCTGTCACCCCCCTTTGCTAGTTTAAATGCTTGTCAGTGTAGCATTTAAACTTATCATTGAGTGCTTGGATTCCCCTCCAGGATGGATGCAGGCCGTCAGGCTTGAACAAACCTCCATCCCTCCAGGTGGGTCCCCAGTCACCAATGAATCCAAACCTTTCCTCACAGCACCAGTTCTTCAACCATGAGTTAAAATTCCTGGTGCATGCACTCCTATGCTGTCCCTTGCCTCTCACAGGTAGTACTTCTGAGAAAGTGACAGAAGTAGCTACTAGCTTGAGACCCCTCCCCAGTTTCCTAAACTCTTCCTGAACTTTCTTTGGCTCCCCATTTGCCAGGTCATTAGTACCTAGGTGGATAATGACATCCAGCTCACCCTCCCGTCTTGCCTTCACAGTGATCCCCAGGATCTTCCTTCCATCCCTCCATGCCGTGGCACCTGGTAGGCACCTCACCTCCCTGTCCTCCCCCTCCTGTGTTCCTAGCTGGATCCCTCTTATGATGGAGTCTCCCACCAGGATTAGCTTCCTCCTCCTCTGGGGCCCACTGCTTTCCCGCTGAGGTCACCTCCTTGGCTAACCTCCACATCCTTTCCTTCCACTTCTCTGGGTACCTCTATTTGGTTGTCCTCATTTGCCAGTGTGGCATATGAGTTCTTGAGTGGAATAGGATCTGGGATGTGCCTCTGCCTAACTGCTCTAACCCTCCCTGAGTCCACTGTCATCCAAGTACTCCTCATTCTCGGCATCCTTTGAGGCAGTGGCATTGGACTGGGTGGTCCCTGGATAGGGGTGATGGTACTCCTGACCCAGTTTACTTCCGCTCTGAGTCTGGCTACCTCATCTCGCAGTCCAGAGAGATGCATGCAGATAGGGCTGCACCTCAGTGTCCAGAAGGTCTGCCTGAATATGGCTGCCCTACAGCCACTGCATTGCACCACTCCCCACATTATACTGCAATTCCACTACTTGTCTGCTACTGAAGCTCTCCTAGTTCCTTTTATTAATTTGCTGTACTAAAATCCTGCCACTGATCCTCAGATAATTTTTTTTAAAGAAAAGAAACCAAAAATAAACAAATGAGTCAAAACACTTGTGCTGAGGTGGGCTTCTTCCCCTATGCCCCTCCTACTTCACACCCCTTACTATACCCTGTGTTTAGCTCCTGTCAATCAGATTTAACAGGGCATATAATTAAGAGTTGGAGGTGAAAATTGCAGCAATTAAAGACAGCACAGAATTACACCACCACTATGTTTTAAATTTTCAACAGCCCAAAAACAATTATAAGTAAAGACAACAAAGAAAGTATAGTGTCACTAAAAGCCCACAATCTAAGTTTAAAAGAAAAATAGCAATTACCAGTTACTCTAAAGCACTGAATTGAATATGTTTCCTACCTTCCCCTTCTGGCTTCTTCTGAGAAATTAAAACTCTGCTTGCTACTTTAACTCTGACTAAGCCCCACCTCCAGTTATCACGTAGCTGAGGTCAGAGGCCAGACAATTAACACCCTTCACCCAACTACAGGGCAGTTAGACAAGCCAAGATAAAGTTTGCAGCAATTAAAGACGGCACAGAATTACACCACCACTATGTTTTAAATTTTCAATAGCCTAAAAACAATTATAAGTAAAGACAACAACGAAAGTATAGTGTCACTAAAAGCCCACAATCTAAGTTTAAAAGAAAAATAGCAATTACCAGTTACTCTAAAGCACTGAATTGAATATGTTTCCTTCCTTCCCCTTCTGGCTTCTTCTGTAGTAGGAAGGTGATAGCAGCATCCCCAAAAGGTGGGGGAAGAGCACAGGAGTGGAAGTGGTGAGTGTAGCAAGGATGAGACCTCGCTAATAGGTGTTGGGGGGACAGAGGGAGGGGATGCCAGAGATTACCTAGGAGAGCGGTGGCATTTCGCTTCAGACAGTAGCCAGTCTTTGAAATTGTTTTTGAAAGAGAGATGGGAGGCGGAAGAACGGAGCGATGTGGAGAATCTGTTCCATAGGGAGGGGGCTGAGATGAAAAAGGCTTTACTGCCCATGGTAGAGGAGAGTCATGGAACTTCATGGGGGGGTGGATGATTCACAGAGGCTCCTAGCTGCCACTCTGCCCATGAGGAGGGATGAGTATGGGGACAGGTGGCCGCCTCTTAAGAGTATTGTCAACTAAGTAGCCATGGGCATAGTTGAACCATCTTTGTAGTGGGCGCCAACCGAGTGACTGGTACAGTATACAATGATGGGTAGAATAGGGGACATGGAGGACAAAGTGACAGATACTATTGTAGACTGTGTTCAATTTAGAGCACAGAGCTGAGGATATGAGAGAATAAACAGGAGTGCAGTATTCAAGGAGCGGTTGAAGGTTTCCTTCTGCAATTGCTAGGAGCGCCACATAAGACAGGACTTGATTTAGGTGGTAGGCAGCACCTAGCTTCTGATTAACTCTGAGCACAGAATTATTGACATGACCGACGGATGTAAGGGAGGGGTCCAGGGTGACACCGAAGTATTTGAAACTAGAGAAATTTTTGAGGGGGGGGCAGC
Organism: Neoceratodus forsteri; assembly: GCA_016271365.2. Classification (NCBI taxonomy): domain Eukaryota; kingdom Metazoa; phylum Chordata; order Ceratodontiformes; family Ceratodontidae; genus Neoceratodus; species Neoceratodus forsteri. The sequence goes on from CM028137.1 coordinate 718,481,722, forward strand.
AGGTGTGGGTACAAAGAGGGAGGAGTTTGCTTTGGAAACCTTTGTGAGGAATGGTTTGGATCTGAATAACATTGCTTTAGTTTTCGTTTAATTTACCAAGAGCCTGTGTGAAATAAACCAATTATAGTCAGCATCGTAATTAAGTGTAAGAGCAGAAGAGATTGTTGCAAGAGACTTGTCACTATGGTAAAGAACAAGGTCATCCATATAGAGGAGAGCCTCACAGGTGAGGCTCTCAGCTGGGAGTGCATTAATAAAAATGGAAAAAAGTAGGGGTCCAGGGATGGAGCCTTAGGGAAACCCTGTGGATACTAGTAGGGCAGGGGAGGAGGCTATACCAATTGTAACAGACTGGGATCTGCCTTTGAGGTAGCTTCTAAACCATGCTGTTGTCTCGGCAGAGCAGCCAAGGTGTAGGAGAGTGGAGTGGAGGAGGGAGTGGTCAACGAGGTCAAAGGCCTTAGTCAGATCCACGAATACAACACCAGTGGCCTTACCTGTGTCCATGTTTCTGAGTACATGGCTAGAGAAATGGACTAAGGCTGATGTGGTGCTGTGGTGCTTATGGAAACCAAGTTGCTGGGGGCACAGACCATTATACTTTCCAAGATGCTCAGAGAGTTGGAAGTGCACAATTTTTCCAGTAGCTTGCTCAGGTGGGGAAGGATGGGAGATAGGCCTGTAATTATCAGGAGAAAGGGAATCACCTGCTTTGAAAATAGACTCAATGTTGGCATGTTTCCAAGAGTCCGGCATTGTGGTTGAGGAGAGGACAAGGTTAAATATGAAGGTGAGGGGTTCAATGATTGCCAGAGAGATGAGCCTAAGGAATGAGGGTTAAAGCCCATCACCGCCAGGCTACCCTTGGCAGGGAGGGATGTCAGGATCTTGGTGGCAACACCTGAGCTGATGGCTCTAAAGTAGAAGGGGAGGTGTCAGAGGGGGTGGTGACGGGAAGTAGTTAGCATGACCACCAGGGCTAGGGGGTGGCTGGGAGGGTAGTTTGGTAAAATAGGCGGAGAGGTCAGAAAACATTTTGTTAAAAATCCATGCCGTCTCAGAGGGATTAGTCAGGGGACCCATGGGGGAGGTGAACTGAGTAATTTGGCTATGGGCCTTGGTGCTGAGCAAGGGCCTGACTGAGGCTCAGAAGCAACAGGAATTGCCACGGTTGTTCTTTTGAAGGTCTAGGTAGAAATTGCGTTTTGGAGATTTGGCAATTTGCTTACATGTGTTGCGTAAGCACCTATAGGTGTTTCAGAGTTGGGGGGAAGGGAATGCTTATAAGCTTTCCATTTACTGTCCCTGTCTTTCATTAGGGACAGTAACTCTTTGGATATCCATTGGGTGCAGCCCCCTTTCACCCTCCGAGTAGTGAGAGGGAAGTAGAGGTCTTGAATCTGAATGAGGCATTTGTGAGGAAGCTAACTGCATCTGACACATTGTTGATGAGGTAGAGGGCAGACCAGTTCACCACTCTTACGTCCTCAAGATCTGTGGGATCCAGGCAGTTAAAATTTCTGATAAACTGGTACTTTGGGGGGTGTTTCATTTTGGTGGTCAATATGACAAGTAGGGGAGTGGTCACTTATAGAGTCCAACAGTGTACCTGCCTGTAGGACTATATCCACCTGATTTGTGGCTATCCAGTCGAACAGCGAGTAGTTGAGTGTAGTGGAATTGTGCCTGGTTGGGGATGAGATGATTTGCTCAATGTTGTGTGTTTTTAGGAGGTTTGCATAATCAGGTTCCTGGGCGCTTAACCAATTAAGGTCAAAGTCCCCGGACAATATGGTGTCCCTGGTAGAAGAAAGTAGTCCTAGGCTGTCGAGAAGGGTGGATAATCCAGGAATATCTCCGGTAGGGAAATTGTAGCAGCAGCCCAGGTAGAAGTTTTCTGAGGAATCCAGGGTCAGTTCTGCAAGGAGCGATTCACTGGGGGACAGGGGATTGGAGCAGCTAACAATGTGGCTGAGATATGTTCCTGGACATACAGTGCTACTCCTGCATCCTTTTTTCTTCTTGTCTATCCAGGGGAAGAAGGGATTAACCTGGGAGATGGTAGGAGGCGTCAGAGTTGCAGTGTTTCAGCCAGGTCTCAGAGAGCCCCAGCACATGGGGCTTACAGAGGGACTCCCAGGCCTCAAGGTCTGGGAACTTGGATTGGAGGCTGCAGACATTTAAATGTGCAATTCTTAGACCAATATGCCTTGCCCAGGTGACATTAGAGTGGGCGATAGTGGTGTTAGCAGGGCCTTGATTATTTTCAATGTCACCAGCAAGGAGAAGGAGGGAGAAAAAAGAGCAGACAGGTGGGAACCAGGGAGTGGGTGGGTGAGAAGGTGAGGGAGAACAGGAAGAGGCCAAGTAGGTGACGTTCAGGGTTGGAGAGGAAGGCAGAGAGAGCTGGGTCCAGGGGAGTTAATTCATATCTAACAATAGTAGGGGCGGCATATCAGGTCAATGGAGGTGAGTAAATGAGGATAAGTGTTGCTGTTGTAACCCCTCACCCCTGCCTTTTTGCCAAAATGACAGGTGGCAGGCTGTTGAAGCTGACAGCAGTACCTGGTGGGGACCTGGGTTCGGGGAGGATGAGGTTACTCAGCACAGGGGGACCTAGGTTTGGCTACTCTGCACAGGGGCACCCAAGTAAATCCGAACACAGGAAGCAATAACTGTAATGTCCAGAACCAGGAATGGGATTCTTCAGTGTGGCTTTTATTCACATACTAGCTGAACAAACAAAGCATAGACGGACCCCATGGGGCTACATTTCCTGTAATGCAGATTAGAGACTACAGAACACTTTATCACCATTTCCAGCCCTCAGGCTCTGAACCTACCAGGCACACAGCCCGGACTTGCACGCAGCTTTGGGTACACAGCCCGACTTGTACACACTTGGGTTTTCCCCACTGGCCCGGCTCCCCCACCAGCCACTTGATCCGCGGTCCATTGGAAGAATGAACCAATTATCCCATTCACGGTCCATTGGAAGAATGAACCAATTATCCTGTCATGGCTCCCCACACCACACTAGAGTCTGCGACTCCTGGAGAGAATTTTCCTTACAATCCCACGTCTGGGTACTTCCCCCATCACTGGCCAAGTGCCTGAGGCAAAGTAGAAACCACAGAAGAAATCCATAGAGGTGGACCTGGTCACTAAAGATGGGGGGCCACCCACCTCCAGCTCCCACAGCCCATACCCGGCCATTTCTCTGGAAAACTGAACAATTCCATTGCTGAATTCCTAAATGTAGATTAAGGGTAGACATCTGTCACATCTCCTTTACATATTATTTGCATCTCACAAAACTCTGGGATTTGACACTACTTTTACTTGCTTGGCCCATTTCTCTAGTCTTCCTAATATGTAGTTTAATCCCTAGATTTTCACACAAGTCCCAGGGTGAAGAAAACATGTGCCCTTTTAGCCAGAGCAGACACTCACCCTTAAGTTGCAAGTGCCCCACAGGCGACTCACAAATCTTCTATCTTCCAAAATAAATCCTGGACTAAACGGGCAGCTTTTCCTTACACTGGCAGGATTTAGGGGGTTGCCCCAGGAATCTGCTTGGAATCTTTACATCCCCCCCCCGGGAGGAGGGGGCACTGAGACCCGAAAACAGCGGTCTCCACCACTTGAGTACAAACTTCACTCCTTCAAGCCAAACTGCAGACTCTCACTTTGAAAGCTCCCAACGTTCTATCTAACTCCCTTTGCTGCAGATTCCAATGTGGCTTATGCAGCTGCGAAAGTTCTATTGGTGATGTCATCCCTCAGTCTCAGCTGAGACTGAGAACAGAGTGAGACAGTGTGAAACCCATTTAACTGGAGTTTCACAAGCTGCTTTCCCTGCCTACCACTAGGTCTTACTGGGATTCTAGTAACCCGGGTAACAAGGGGGTTACACTCGCCCTTGACCAGAAAAATGACTGTCCGCAGTCATTATTTACCCGGCCTTAGGCCATCCCACCCTATGTGCTACCTGCGGAGGGGGGTGATCAGGCTCCCTCCTACCATGTGCAAGCACAGGTAGGCAACACTAAGGGCCTAGAGGCCTTTAGCTGACATATCAGCCTCTACACTATCCACTTACTATGGACACCTAGTGGCTCTGATAGAACTACCCAGAGCATAGCCCTGATAGATCAGCACTGCGGTCCCTGCTGCAGGTCAAGGCCACAGCCTGTCTATCCCCCCTAACCCTCTAGGGAAAACCTATCTGCCTTTAACCTAATACCCCAAAACAAAAACAACCCGGTGACCTCCCCGACCTTGGGCAACCTGCAACCACACACCATTAAAATACCACATTACTACCTCCTCCCTACTCCCAGAACCACACCTGTGGAAGGAAAGGGTTAATACAGTAACCATAACAATAACACCACAGTACTTTAAATTACTATACACTAAAGCACTGGTGAGGAACTCAGATGAGCACCTCCTCCTCTTCTTGTCTTCTCTTCTGTCTTCCCAGGAACACCTGTAAGAAAAAGAAAGATAAAACACACTCCTAATCTGCATACATAGTCTACCTAAACCCCTACCATCAAAACACTGCAGAATTCCAAAAATATTTTTTGGAAAAAAGGTAGAAAAACAGTATTTACATTAGAAAACAACAACATTATTTACAATACACATTTGGGGGGATGGAGTGCCCTTAAAGTCCCAACTAGTGACCACAAGGCCCAGCTAGTCCAATAAAGAGTCTCCCTGGGCGGAGCCGGTGAGCACAGTTCTAAACAGGCCAAAGTCCCAAGGGAGAGTCTTTGAGGACAGTTCACATTTTGGAAGTCTGTTAGTGTAGGGTGTGTACTGCAATGTCATAAAGATAGAAAAGTTCGGACTTACCAGCCACTTGTAGTACGAAATTCGGCACCGACCTGCACCTCTGACGAAGACTCTTCCTGGCAGCATTTCCTCCAATACAGCTGGGCGGACATCTTCCGGGAACCACAGGGGGGCACATCTGGGAACAGCTGGGCTGATGTCATCTCTGGAGATGGAACCTTAAAACAAGAACAAAAAGAAAACAGCTGGTCCGACATCATCCGATTACCAGGCGATGAACAGGATACAGCTGGGCTGGTGTCCTCTCTGGATCTGAAGTCATCTGGTGGGCCAGTCGATAGTTTCTGGAAAGGACAGTACACTGTAGACTGATGAATGTGGGGCACCTGAGTCCTGGATATTCATATTGGTGGATCAATAAGGGCACTTCACAGTCTGGTGTGGCAGTATTGACTACCACTGCTCGGCTCTCTATTTTGTAGGCACGGGCACATTTGCTGAGAGGTCCTTGCACTGAGGCCAATAGTACCGGGGGTCAGGAGCTTGAATTATTACCCTGTCTGCGCGCACATAATTCACACAGTGGGAGATTTCACGTCCCTCTCCATCCACTATTCTAATTCTGTCTATAAACAGTGTCCTGCCTCTCTTCCACTGGGTATACGTTTTGTGGAACAGTCTATTCTTTACATGCTTGTTGGCCCCAGGATGCACACTTTTCATGGCTTCATCCCAGATCCAGGATTTCCTGCAGTTCTCAATCTCCTCCCAGACTTTCCAAGGAAAGGTAGGAAAGGTCATACCATAGATCTCATTTGCCTTCCTACGAACCAGTCTCTCCTTTTTACTTGCTTTGGTCAATCTGAGACCGCTGGCCTGGCTCGGGTGTGGCCAGTCCTGGTTCTGCCAGCTACACATCCTTAAGGAAATTAGAAACGGATCCCTGACTTCTTCCTCCTGTAAAGCCAGGGCAGTGGCATCACCACTTTCTTCCATACATTCCTCCGAGGCAAGATCTTGAGGCTGTGTACCCGTTCCTTTTTCACAAGGCCACATAGGTTCCCCCTCATCTTCCTCTTCACTGAGGATCTGAGCCCAGGAGTGAGCAGTCATCCTCACTCCTGAGACTATCCACTCATCACTAGGTGCAGAGGTCGACACCTCCCACCAAAGGCCTCCCGCATCTCATCTTCACCTAAGAGACTTGGGCTAGGCCCCGCCCCTCCAGGGGTCTATTGATGCTTTATCCGAACTTTCCTTCTGGGATCCAGCATCCAAAACTTCAATTTCTGGTTCTGTCACTAACTCTGCACCCTCTAGCTTTGTGCCACACTTCCCCGAGGGGCCTTCCTCCACAGGTTCCACCTGGTGCTGTGTGCTGCCAACTGCAGATTCCGGAATTTTTGTCCATGTGGGAACCAAATGAATTAGAGGCACTTTACACAAGCCATATTTTCTAGGCATCCAGCACAGTGAGGAATCATGAAGACGTCCCTCCCAGCTCTCAAGCATATTTGGCATACATGCACTGGAAAATTAGGAATCGCCACATGAGGAGGCAGTTGCCCTCCATAACACCACTTTTCAATATCCCTCAGTCTATTTACTGCTGCTGTTATTGCAACCCGGGCATGATCCGGGTAACGAGCTGGTCCTGAGGCCATAACTGCAGAAAAATAAACAAAAGTTCACTGTAACTGAAAGTCCCATTTTATTGAACACACTCTGTAGTTTTAAAATGGCTCCTCTGCTGCTGTGTTTACTTTACTACCCCACCCTGTACTGGCAGCGGCAGCACTCCTGTGTATCAACATTTAGAATCTGGGTCAAGCCACTGCGCACCCGATTTATACAAACTACTGATAACTTTTGCTCAAACTGCACAACTTGCTCTGTTCTGGCTTTAAACACATTTACAGGATTTTCCATGGACTTTTTACATGCTGGTAACATTCATTTTATTCAGTCCCTTAAAGCTTCAGGTTTTTAGTACAGGATTGTCTGTATTTCTAGTGCTGCACTTTGCTACAACCCACAGTCTCTCTCTGGCTGCAGACTTTAAACTGAGGCTAAATTCATTACTATGCACACAGTCAATGGCTTAACAGACTTGCACTTGCTGGCAGGACTTTACACAGTCGTTACTTGCAAAGCGACTACACTGCTGCACACACATTTATATGGCATAGGGCTGAAAATCACTGTTTGAGCAGTTTTAAGGTGGTTACTTACTGTTATCAGTAGCAATTTGCTGCGATGGGGAAAAACGGCCTGCAGCCAGTTCTTGGAGGCCTCAGAACAGAAATGGGTGGGCAGTCCTACCGTTCGTCTTTTCAACCACCAAACTTGCAATTCGGACGATCGATTAGCAGGTTGAGCCCGATTTTAAACAAGAAAGTCAAATTTTTGAAAGTTTACAGCAATTTTTTTCACTCCACGACGCTCCTCCACTGCCAGTACACGCACTCCACTCACACTCCCTCTCGAATGCTGGGGCAGCCTCTGTACAGCTGGCTGAGGGGGACTGAGTGCAGCCTGACCAACCACACGATGCCATGCAAATAAGCCTCTTCTTCCTCGCGAGGGCTCTTCTCCTCATGGTGATCGTCAAGCAAGCAAATTTAAACTGCAGAATGCAACTTTTTTTTTTTTTAAAGTGACTCCACGGTGGGAGCCCATTTCAGCCATTTAACATAGCCATTAAACCTGCAGTCTCTTAGTCAATTCAAAAAGCATTTCCAATGTCCAGGGCGCAATTTTCCTGTTGCTACCCCTAGTCTTCCACACTTTTCTTCACAACAGTTTATTTTAAAGCAGGCAAAAATGCTGTAAACTATTTTTTGATGCAGGACAAGGGCACACTCTTTGGCTTTACAACTCCTTGGTAAACAGTTGGCAATTTTAAACAGCAGCACAAGATCCACAGCATACAGCAACACACTAGGGAAATTGCTTCAGCTTTTTGGGCTACTCACTGCCAGATAGTCAAAACGCTAGCCCCCTTGCTCAAGCACCTTCCTCCCAGAACAAAATCCAAGCGGTGCCTCCATTTTTGTAACCCCTCACCCCTGCCTTTTTGCCAAAATGACAGGTGGCATGCTGTTGAAGCTGACAGCAGTACCTGGGGGGACCTGGGTTCGGGGAGGATGAGGTTACTCGGCACAGGGGGACCTAGGTTTGGCTACTCTGCACAGGGGCACCCAAGTAAATCTGAACACAGGAAGCAATAACTGTAATGTCCAGAACCAGGAATGGGATTCTTCAGTGTGGCTTTTATTCACATACTAGCTGAACAAACAAAGCATAGATGAACCCCCATGGGGCTACATTTCCTGGTAATGCAGATTAGAGACTACAGAACACTTTATCACCATTTCCAGCCCTCAGGCTCTGAACCTGCCAGGCACACAGCCCAGACTTGCACGCAGCTTTGGGTACACAGCCCGACTTGTACACACTTGGGTTTTCCCCACTGGCCCGGCTCCCCCGCCGGCCACTTGATCCATGGTCCATTGGAAGAATGAACCAATTATCCCATTCACGGTCCATTGGAAGAATGAACCAATTATCCCATCTGTGGTCCATTGGAGGAATGAACCAATTATCCTGTCATGGCTCCCCACACCACACTAGAGTCTGCAACTCCTGGAGAGAATTTTCCTTACAATCCCACGTTTGGGTGCTTCCCCATCACTGGCCAAGTGCCTGAGGCAAAGTAGAAACCACAGAAGAAATCCATAGAGGTGGACCTGGTCACTAAAGATGGGGGGCCACCCACCTCTAGCTCCCATACCCGGCCATTTCTCTGGAAAATTGAACAATTCCATTGCTGAACTCCTAAATGTAGATTAACGGTAGACGTCTGTCACATCTCCTCTACGTATTATTTGCATCTCACAAAACTCTGGGATTTGACACTACTTTTTACTTGCTTGGCCCATTTCTCTAGGCTTCCCAATATGTAGTTTAATCCTAGATTTTCACACAAGTCCCAGGGTGAAGAAAACATATGTCCTTTTAGCCAGAGCAGACACTCACCCTTAAGTTGCAAGTGCCCCACAGGCGACTCGCAAATCTGCCATCTTCCAAAATAAATCCTGGACTAAACAGGCAGCTTTTCCTTACACTGGCAGGATTAAGGGGAATGCCCCAGGAATCTGCTGGGAATGTTTACATCCCCCCCGGGAGGGAGGAAGCACTGAGACCCGAAAACAGCAGTCTCCACCACTTGAGTACAAACTTCACTCCCTCAAGCCAAACTGCAGACTCTCACTTTGAAAACTCCCAATGTTCTATCTAACTCCCTTTGCTGCAGATTCCAATGTGGCTTATGCAGCTGCGAAAGTTCTATTGGTAATGTCATCCCTCAGTCTCAGCTGAGACTGAGAACAGAGTGAGACAGTGTGAAACCCATTTAACTGGAGTTTCACAAGCTGCCTTCCCTGTCTACCACTTGGTCTTACTGGGATTCTAGTAACCCCGGGTAACAAGGGGGTTACACTGTTCTACGGCAAGCACCAAGGCACAAAAATCTGACACTAATAGCAGGCCAGTCATAGAGGCGGCCAGAAGGGGAAGCAGTAATAGCTTCATTTGAGGTGCTATAAGAGTTTTTGACCAGAAACCTTTTATGTCAGTGTTGGCCAAGTGGTTAGTTTTTTTTTTTTTTATTTATTACTTTTTGCCCCCACAGTTGGCTGCCGATCATCCGCCGGTCATGGCGCCTCCAGGCTTCCACCTCTGGCTATGCTCTGCCCTAGGGACCCTGGCTTGCCCCCAGGGGTGAGGTCACAGCAATGTTGTCGGGTGCCGCGAAACCTGTAACTGACTGGGGGAGCCGGCTGATAGGCTAATTGAAGTCGGATGCTGAGTTCACGGAGGTGGCCAACTGGGGGATTTTACTCCTGTATATGGGGGCGGGGATGTGAAATGATGGTCAGCGTCTGCCCTGCCCCTGATGTTCTGGCAGTGCTGTGGTACACCCGGCTTCCGCCAGGTGTCCCTAGTGCACCGAACGCACTCCCCATCTCCCCTGAAGAAGGAGAGCAGTTGTGGGACGCTCTATCCTTCTCCCCTGGCCAGCCCTCCAGCAACCTGGGTCTGTTCCCGAACCTGGGTTGCCGGCGCCGCATGGTTAGGGTTTCACACTGCAGCAGAGAGATGGATACAGAGGTGGTTTGAGTCCCACGGCCATACAAAAAGGGTGATTACTTCAGATGAGTACCTGGGCAGGATAATATAGTAGGGAAGAGGGGAAGGGACAATTGTTGTAGAGGGAGACTGGTTCAGTAGTTGTTTAGCGTATGACAGGGGATGGCAGTATCAGTCAATGGTACCCCTAGGCTGAGCCAAATGTGGGGGGCAGGCAAAGTGGGCTGATAGGTTCTGGCAAGTGTAAAAGTACAACCAAAGGGCCAAACATGAAATTGCTCCAAGAACATGTAAAATCTCTACGGGGTGGGCAGGGAGGTTGGTCCACTGCAGGGGAGAGCCTGAGGCTCTGTTGTGTCTGGACCCTTTTGGGGAGGGAGAGTTGGTCCACAGTGGTTCCACCTTCAGAATACGCTGGCTGTTGTATGCCCAGTCATTAGAGTGCCAAACCCAAGTCGTGAATTGGGTTTCAGGTGGGGGGCTGTGCCCCCTGCACCCCGCATTTGTCGGGGGCTGAGGATTCTAACTTGGGAGGGGGTGACAAGTTTCGGGTTTGGTGTCCTAATAACGGGGCGCACAACAGCCAGCACTCCAAGGGTGTGCATTGGTCTGCAGCAGCTGCAGGGGAGAGCCTGAACTGTACTGAGAGATTCTCTGGTGTCTGGATCCTTCTGGGGTGAGAGGGTTGGTCTGCAGTAGCTATAACATTTAAAAGCTCACTTACTTGTCCAAATGTGATTTAAATAAGTTTAATATTTTTGCCTCTGCAACCTCTATCACATTACTTGGCAGGGCATACCAGATCCCAACCCCCCCCCCACTCAAAGAAATACTTTCTTTTGTATCCCCTAAACTGTTGCTCCAGGAACTGCAAGCTGTATCCACCAATAGTTTTGGATGCCCCCTTCATTCTGATGTTCAGAATGTGAATCGATGCCAAATCTTTTATTATTTTGTACATAATTATCAAGCCTGCAAACTGTCTCTCTTCCAAGCTGAACAACCATAATGCATCTCGTCTCTCCTCGTATGTCCAGCTCTCTAGACCCCTAACATCTTTGTTGCTTTACTTCATACCCTTTCAACTCCTGCCAGATCTTTTTTTTTTTAGCTCTGAGGCCCAGAATTGGCTGTGGTATTCTGTGTGCAGCCTCACCATAGATTTGTAAAGTGGCAAAACCAGCTTGGTAGACATGCTTACAAAATCTCTCCTGATGCACCTAAATATCTGGTTTCCCTTTTTTTTTTTTGCTGTTTCACTTTGTGAGTCTTGTGTTAAGTCCCTTGTAATAATGATACCCAAGTCCTTCTCTCCTTCTGTTACTCTTAGCCTTTCTTCATTTAACAAAATCATACAGTAGCAGCTCAGGTATTCACGGGATAGAGCCAAGCATGTGCAGTAAACATTTATAGAAGAACAAAGTGCATGGTTACACATCCTATAACTAGAATACAGCTCCCAATGCTAGGGAACATTAAAAAAATAATTTATTAATACAAAGATATGTAGCACCCGCCAACAAACAGGTGGTTGACGTTTCATAGTCTTGAAAAAGCACTAGTGCAGTGTGAAACATCGACCAGCTGTTTGTTGGGGTGGTGGTGGGGTGCTACATATCTTTGCATTAATAATTGATTTTTTAGTGCTCCCTGGCGTTGGGAGTTGTATTCTGGTTATAGGACATGTAGTCATGCACTTTGTTCTTCTATACACGTTTCTTCATTTAAATTGTACTCTGTTTTCGATTTCTTCCTCCCCATAACTGCTCACTTATCCACACTGAATTTCATCATCCATTTATCCCCCTCATGACACCTTTAATTTCATCTTCCTATTAATGTTGCCTTACCTACCTGTATTTGTTAGGCCTCACCAGTAGTGGCAATACTGGAGAAGGCTATGACATTTGATATTTTCTGGACAGAAACTCTGGTGAGAAGAGAGATTTGGGCTGTACTGCTTTAGTTATAACCCTACATCACTTGTCAGTGGTGCTGCTGGAGTCGACCCATTTAGCTAGATTATTTTCAAATTCAGATTAGAAATACCTTTCCTGGGCACCACAAAACCCTGGGTGCACAGCTTAATGAGAGGAGCCATTTTTATTGTGTTGTAACTGAAGAATTTCCTGTCGTACACAAAGTAGTGTGACAGAGGAATTCATTTTTCAGCTCATGCCAAAAAAAAACACACATTTACATCTTCCTTCCCCCTCCCCATCCTGGTTCAGCCAGCCCTCCCTCTTTGTTCCCCATGGTTCTTAATCCAAATCCCTCCTTTTCCACCTCAGCAAGCCTTCTCTTGGCCTTTCTGTTAACTTAATACTGCATTTATTTTATGTTAGACATATAAGTGGATTTGGATGCCCACACCGATACTGCTTCACCACCCCCTCTCCTGCAGATTGCCTGTCCCCCCCCCTCAATAGATAGGTAGCAACACTGGGGTCCTCACCCCCATGCCGCCATAGAGTAAATGCTGATACTGGGTTGCCCAATCCCCAGTGTCTGGTCCTGACCCTGTAAAGAAGAAAATGATCCCTCACTTTTTTGTTTCTTTTAATTATTTTTTATTAATCCTGGAAAAAGAAGAAAATGGTCTCTTGCTGATCTGAGATCCCTCACCCCCCCCAACCATCCCACTTTGACCCTCCCCACTCAGCACCGACCACCCCACACTCCCACTTTCACTCACCTAAACATGCCCCACAAGATAAATCCAGTCTCCAATTAAAAATACATCCTCCACCTGGAACCTCGATTGTAATATGAGAAAATAAGGCAAGTCCAGTTAATGTATTTTATTGCAATTTGAACTTTTGCTCATAACTTTGTCATCGTTAAATATTTTAACACCAGATTTTCAATATGGCCTTTTTGGGACCCCGCCTCATGAACAAGGTAGGTGAAAATGTTCAAGTCCATCATGAAAAATGATTTCCCAGTCGCTACACAAAATCAACTTTCAAATGGAATTTAAAAATTTTCTCCTACCAGGTTCATGAGGTGGGCTCATAAGAAGACTATGTTGAACATTTGGTGGAAAAAATGGTAAAATGATCAAGTTATGAATGAACATGGAAATATTTAAATGTTCACTCATAGGTTCACTAATTTTAAATATTTTTCCACGAAACGTTCAACATAGACTCTTTGGGACCCCACCTCATGAACAAAGCAGGTGAACATTTTCAAATCCAGCGCAAAAGGTGTGTACCCCCCAACAGGTGGGGCTTACCTTACAGCCTCCCATCTGCTTACCCTGCCAGTCCTTGGTCCCATGGTGGCTTCTTAGTGCTCCTGTCAGGCCCGAAGACCAGAATTTAATTGGGGGACCGAAGGTGCTAAGTAAAAGAGAAACCGCCAGCTTGGTGGTTCACCGACTCTCAGCGCAACTTGACTGTCTGATCTGGCAGGTTGGCTGCATTTTCTGTGTGAGCGCTGCGGTGCTCAATGTGAAGGCTCCTCCAGTGGCTCCTGCCACTCTTTGTGTGTGCCCTGGCCCTCGTGGGCTGAAAATGGGTAAAGGTGGTACTGGAGGCACTTTGGGGGGAAAGAATTTAAATGTTAAAAAGTGAGCAGTTTTAAGCACTATGTAGTTAAAGGGAGCACATTTCTTTAAGAGCAGCCGAGGTTGCTAAGTGAATGGGAGCACCGTCTACTGCCTGGGGAGATAGTGCTATGGCACCAGCAACAAGCTGCAGAAGTCTCTTGCAAGCCTCATTCTGCGGCCAGACCCCAGGGCAGAGAGACAGCTTTTAAATGCTGAGGCAGATGGTTGTTGGAACTATGAAGTGTGCCTGTAGAAATAACTTCAAGCAGCAGCACTAGATAAAATAAAATTGGATCTTTTGCAACAGTTTGTTTCCTGTGCTCTATTGAGCACTTACCTGATAAACTTTCTTGTTTTCACTGTACTATCACCCCATAATTTGCTCCATTTTTTCCTCATTTTTATTTATATTTCTCCCATACGACATGTTGAATTGGAACCTTCTGCTGCCAACTGCACATGTGCATAACTCGCAACACTACAAAGGGACAGTGGGAACATGCAGCACAGGGTCCCACAGACATAGACAAAAGACATGATGTGACATGAGAAGGAAGTTCGGCTGCAACTTAAGTAGCAGCCATATTTACTGTGGCTCTACAACAATGGAAATAAATTTTAAATATCTAAAAAACTAAGAAGAGCTAGAAAAATATTTTTACAGATACGGAAACCCGAACTATGGCTGCATGCTTCCAGCCAAAAAACTGAATTTTGATAATCACTTACTGATTATCTAGTACTGCTGTTTTGATGTTGTTACTTTGTCTGAACTGCTTATCAGCCTCCATATTTGCCACCTTTGAACTGGCAATTGATCAATCAGGAAGCCAGGAGAACTGGAGGACTGCACAGAAGGTCTTATGGGAAGAGGCAAGGGCAATGTTTTGATACCCAATCAGCTAGCCAACAGGGTGTCGAAGGAGCCTAATGCAAATTCATTTTCAGATGGACAGTCTGTTTTGACCAACAGGATGCTGCCCTGATCTCCTGAAACCCAGAGGACAGTCTGAGCTGAGTTCAGCTTGATTGAAGCCCTCTTGAGGAAGGGGGCCTCCAGTCCCTTTCTCCATAATGTTGCTCCAGAGAGTGAGAAGAAGGCCTGCCTGCCTGCGGGCTTCACAGCCACCGACCCAGGGGCCTGCATTGTCTTCTAATTTCAAATAGTCAGTGCTTGAGAATCAAAGTGTTTATTTGCCTTCCATGGGGCAGAAAGCCATCTGAGAGGTTTCCAAGGAGGGGAAGCCTACTGTGATCTTTCAGGAAAAATGAGACCTGCCTGGGGGCTCATGGGGCCACCAGCCCAGGAGGTGCTCTGCGTTGCCTTGTGTTGCCTTCCATGGTCTAGAAGGAGTGTGTCAATAGAATGAAAGTATAATTTTATTTTTTAATTTATTTAGTTTTTGTTGACTGGGTAAGTGCACTAGACAAATTCTTGCCTATTTTCAGGCACGACCCGGGTGGAGGGGGATACAGATGGATGTCAACTAACCTTGAAGCAGATTAAGCTAGTTGCGGTATTTTTAGTGGATGGGGGAGAATTTGTCCCGGACACCAGGGAAATTCCTCTACTGGCTGCTGGTGGTATGCTGCAGTCGGAGTCTGTGCCGGATGGTGAGAGTACAGGGGAGTGGGCCTCCTCCCCTGTGCTTCTATTCTCAGGGACCGTAGAGGAAGAGTGTGCTGTGGCAGAAGTCACGTTGGCGACTATTATCGATTCAGAAGAAAGAAAGGATGTTGGTTTGGCCGGCAAGCTACTGGTGGTCGATTGTTCCGGAGACAGTAGTTCTCACTCGGTGTGGTCGGCGCAGCGCTTAGCTTTGCTAAGAGAACTTGCTGCGGCTGATGGAGAAATAGCTGCACTCCCTAAGGCAGCGCTTGGGACATCTATGGTGCCTTTTCTTCGGTCTGGGAAGACCCAGACTGATGCAGTGCAGTCGGCGTCACTTGCAAGCGACATGCTGAACCTGGAAGATGGAGCTGGGGCTGGCAGTTTTCTTAGTGCCTTCTCGGTGTGCCTACAGCCCCAGCAGGATTTACCTATTGGCAAAACTCCTCTACAATCATCAGCCGGAGATGAGGTTTTTTCCGACCTGAGTGTGTTGCCTGGTGTGCAGAAGTCTGCTCTCTTACAGAAGCCTAAAGGACCGAAAGTTTTCTTTTTTTCCATCCTCTCAAGCTCCTGGCTGGAGTAAAACAGGTACTGTGACTCCTGTTGGGAAACGAGTTTCTAAGGCATCTCATGACACTTCATCTGCCTTTTTTCATCAAGGGACTTCATGGTCTCCAGAGAAAGCTCTTAGAGGGGCTGGGTGGGAACAGGGTGATGGTGGGGTATGGACCCAGGATTCGCAGGATCCCACCTATTTAAATATGCTGGACAAGGTTGGAAAATCTGTAAAAAAGGTTACTCTGGCTGATCAGAACACTAATGACTTTCCAGGAGCTGTTTCTGTTGGTGTTAAACAAAAATCTGATAGTGATACCTCTGCTCCTTCTGTTATTGAACCTGCTTTGCATGTGTTACCTTCTAAAACATTACCGGATAATTCTGTATTGTTTGATTCCCCTGTTGAAGCCCCATCTACGTTTCCAGAACCAGAGGGTCCAGTTCAGATGGAACCTGGCCCTCAGTTACTAGACTTACAGGATAAAAATCCTGATAGACCAGTAGGTTTTAAGCTGGCCAATTTGTTTTCCTCCAAAGGTGAACCTGCTCCCAGAAGGAATGCAGTTCGTCTGTTGTATAAAGGGGGGTTAGTAGATCCTCTGACTAGGCTCTATGTGGTTAAAACTTTACTTAAAGGGTCTATGAAATTTCTCTCTTCAGATATATTTGCCCTCATTAGTCTGGGAAATCATAACTATGGTGTTAGTTTTAAATAAGTTTCTAGTTTAGATAGGTTTTGGGCCCAATATGCAGCTTGTCAGGCCTCTCCTACATGGTCTCCCTTTCATGCAATTCCTTTGACAAAACCTGCTGTTAGAAATATAACTGTCATGTTTAAAAACGAAGGTGTTCATATTGAGGATATTTTATTCTGGTTAAGACAGCGTTGCGAGGTGCTCAATAAACCTTCCCCCACATTAGATAGTAAACTCACTTGGGATAGGGGATGGAGGATTCGTGTGAAATTGTATTCTACGAATAATGGGCCCAGTCACTTACCAAGTTTTTTTTTATTTGGGGAAAGATAAAGGTTTTATTTTTTATGTGGGACAACTGAAATCCTGTTTTAAGTGTGGTTCAAGAGCTCATTTTAGCTCTGCCTGTGACACTATAAAATGCAGTCATTGCTTTGATTTTGGACATGCTTCTAGTGCCTGTCTTAACCTTTTTAAGTGCAATTTGTGCGAACGAATTGACCATGCATATGGTCACTGCCCTTGGGCTTCCCATAATAGGGAGAATTGCCCGTCACATGTGGGTCTGATTTCCTAGGCCCAGCAGGCGCAGGATAAGAGTAGTACAGCTCGTGTTCAGACTCAGAACACATCTACCTCTGGATCTGGCGAATCACTGGTTATGTCATAGGACGTTTGTGTGAAGGACCCTAGGGTCTCTCCTCCAGCTGTGGTGATAGATCAGACGGAAGGTGTGCAGGACATTCCTGTTTTTGAGGTGCTTGTTTCAAAAACTACTGTAAGGGTTGATACCGTAATGCCCCCCCCCCCCGGTTAACGTGGAGTGTAGCAATGAGGCAGTTGGATTTGTTCAAATACCCCATAAAAGAACACGAAAAGGTGCAGTGGTGTAGGGTCGGGGTAAGAATGTCCGTGGTACTACATGGAAAGTGGGAAATAAATTTTCTGTCTTAGCTCCTGACGTCTCCGATAAGGATTCTGGTGGGGAAGACACGGATAGCTCTTCTATTCGTTCTTGTACGGACACTGAGGGAGGGGTGGATTTAGACCCCATTGCGAAACAGACCAGACAGAGTCGGAGGAGTAAGTCACCCCTAGGTGTCTCATGAAGGAGACTTTATCTGTGTGTACATTAAATGTCAACAGTATTAAAGGACCCCGAAAGCTTGGGGGGAGGGGTGTATTTAACCTTACCAGATTTCAACTGTGATATTATTTGTCTAGTGGATACCAGACTAAAATCTAACCATGAGCTTCAACAAGCCTCTTGGGCATGGACTTCTGGTCCTTCTTTCTGGTCTTCCGTACTGACAAATGTGATGGAATTGGAATTTTATTTTCCAACTCTGATTTTTGGGTATCACGGCTGGTTGACATTCAGCCCGGTCGTGCCTTATTGTTGGATTTTTCCTATTTTGGGGAGAGATTTCGGATTATCGGTGTCTATGCCCCTCAATCTAAAGCACAGAGGGTTTTGCTTTTTCAGTTAATTCAGCCTTACTTGCATTCTTCAAGGTTACTCTTGTGGGTGGATGATTTTAATTGTGGGCTGCATCAGAAGGATAGAGGGTTACAGACCACAAAATTATATTGTGATTCTGTCACCTTGAAAGATGTTGTTACAACTGCTCAGTTGGTGGATGCATATAGGTCGTGTCACGAGTTGGGGGGATTTACTTTTTTTTGAAGGGCCATTGCGGACTCGGATTGATTTCATTTTTTTATCTCAAGTGTTACGGATTCTATCTTGTGTTACTCTGGGTGTTGAATTTTCTGATCATTTAGCAATTAAGATGACTTGTTCTTGGAAGAACACTCCAAGATGTAAAAAAAATATGTGGCGGCTTAATGATTCTTTGTTAGAGGACCATCGCCTACAAAAGCTCTGGAGGAAGGAATGGGCAGCCAGACTTTCGGTGGCAGATGTTTATGAAGACCCCTTGTGAGAGATGGGATGATTCGAAACTCAGATGGCAGCAACTTTTTCAAGGGCAAGCTGCAGCTAAATATACTGCAACTTATTTATCTTATCTAGCACTACGGCACCAACTGCAGCATCTGATTTCCTTATCAGATACGACAGATTTGGATTATAGTGCTCAGATTGCAGTGCTTTGCTCACAAATGAGATCTCTGCAATATGATAGGGCGAGTTCCTTGGGGCAGGAGGCACAATTTGGGACACAGGTAACCAAAGGTGGGCTGAATATGTTCAAAGACTGCAAAGGACGGGTGGATTCTAAATTTATTCAGGAACTCAAGTCGCCTAGTGGTGATCTGGTATCAGATCCAGAGGTAATAGTTCAGGTAGTGGAACAACATGTCCTTTCTATGTTTGATACTTCTCCATGTTGCAGAGATGCTAAACCTTTCTTAGAATCCTTGCATCTTCCACCACTTCATTTAAAGGAGCAAGAAATGTTGTCTGGTGCTATTTTACCCTCAGAGGTGGCAGGTGCCATTGACAGTCTGAATGTTGCTTCTGCACCAGGGTCAGATGGCCTTACTGCTCATTTTTTTTCAAATATTTAAAGAGGATTAAGTTCCAGCTTTATCTTTCTTATTTAATGATATGCTGACCATGGGTACAGTTACTAAGTCCATGAAGGAAGCCATTTTAGTTCTCATCTTTAAAAAACAGGGAGATCATCCTGATTTACAAAATTGGAGACCTTTAAGTTTATTAAATGTGGATTATAAAATCATGGCTAAAATTTTATTGGCCAGGCTCATAAAAATTGCCTCACGTCTTAGTCCTGCCCAGACTTGTGGTATCCCGGGAAGGAGCCAAAATGATAATTTAATTCTGTTACGGGAATTGTTTGTGCTGGGTGAGCAAGGTAAGGTTTCTGGATGGGAGTTGGGGTTAGATCAGGAGAAGGCTTTCAATATGGTTTCTCATGATTTTTTATTTGCCGTGTTAGGTGCGTTTGGGATTCCTTGCCAGTTTCTTCTTTGGATTAAAGCTCTGTATAAGGAGGCTACAATCCTTCCAAACGTGAATGGTTGGTTGGGTAATCCTGTCAGGCTGGGTAGAGGGGTCAGACAAGGCTGCCCACTAAGCCCCCTTTTATATAACTTTTGTATCGATACATTGATTCAGGCAATTTCTCTTTGTCCCCAGATTTTGGGGTTAGGGGTCCCCCCCCCCCATCATTCCCGGTTAAAATCCTTGCATATGCAGATGATTTGGTTTTAACGGTGGATATTGGTATGGTTGAAGCTGACGTGTTACAAGTGCTAAATGCTTATTCTTCTGTTTCTGGTTCCTGAATTAATTTTGGCAAAAGTATTGGGGTTCCTATTGGACACCCTGTTCTTCCGCAATCAGGGAGGTATGCTGGGATTTCAATTGATATTCACCCCTTTAAGTATTTAGGTATTTTTTTGGGACTGACAACGTGTGTCATTATAATTGGCTATTAGCCTTGGGCAAGGCTGAGGGTTTAATTTCGGGATGCAAACAACATATAATGGGTAAGAAAAAACGTGTTATGTTGCTTAAAACTTTGGTACTTCCTATTTTTTTATACCTTTGTTATGTATTTCCACCACCCATGGATTGTTTTTCCAGATTATATAGGATTTTTTTTTCAAGGGTTGTGGGGGTCTAGATTGAACCCTGTGAAGAGGAGTATAACCTATAGACCATATAAGGAGGGAGGAGTTGGGATGATTAACCCTGTGGCTTTCTTTTACAATATAATTTTTAACACTAATTTTGGGAAAGCCTTAAAACCAGGGATGGTGAGTTGGAAACCCTTGTTGTTACATTGGTTAATGCCTTGCCTTCCCACTTGGGATTTGGAGAAAAAAGGGTGGGTTTCTCGATTTTCTGATGTTCCCTTAAATGGGAAAGAAGCTATTAAGGTGGCGTTATCTTGGGATTTCCATCCTCAGGATTTTTGTATTCTATCTAGATTACTTCTTTATGACACCATTTGGAGGAAAGAAGCTCAGGATAGGGGGGTAGTTCTGTTTTGTCCTGAACATCAGGTTGAATGGATTCTTCAACAACTATGTAATCCCCGTTTGCCTTCCTATGTGTGGGATGTAGTCTGGTTAGGTAATTATGGGCGTCTAAGTGTTAAAGGCAATCATAAGCACAAAGCATTAGATGCTCGATTTTGCCCCAGGGAGGGTTGTTCTGTAATTGTTGAAACCCAACAACACCTTTTTTTGGAGTGTCCCTTTGCTGTTTCCTTTTGGACTCATTTAGCTGGTTTATGGTCAGAACCAATGTTGTTACATTTGTCTTATGCTCACATAATGTTTTGTACGCAGGGTGCATTATGTCAAAATATCCTAAAGACACTTTATTTATTGTTTTTTCTTTAACCCATTATTATTTGTGGCAGGCCAGATGTATGCTGGTTTTGCATCAAAAATTAATTTCTGTATCTGAAGTTATTAAGAATATCGGAATTGCTATTCGTAGTGTTAAAGTACAGGACTTTGAGCGTTTTGTAGGATGTCAATTTTTTTCGTTTATGGTCACATTGTAATCTTTTTACTGGGGTTTGAAGGGTGTTTCCCTCTTCTTTTGTAATTTCTGTATGTATATGTTTGCTTGCTTTATTTTTGTCATATTGCAGTGTTTTTTTTCTTCTGTTTCTGTTTGTTGTCTTGTTTG
The DNA here is from genome assembly GCA_016271365.2 of Neoceratodus forsteri. Lineage (NCBI taxonomy): Eukaryota > Metazoa > Chordata > Ceratodontiformes > Ceratodontidae > Neoceratodus > Neoceratodus forsteri. The sequence continues at coordinate 718,502,727 of CM028137.1, forward strand.
GTCTCTTTTTTCTGTAATGAAGTCCAACTTTCTCAATAAAATTCCCCTACTCTGCAGGTAGGGGCACCTCTTGGCCTTTTTCCAAGATGGCCAACTCTGGAGATTCTGGAGGAGGGCAGCATGCTGACGGGACAGGGGAGAACACCGCCTCCTCTGCTCCTTACTCGCTAGAGGCTAACATGGGGGAATCAGTTGAATTTATGGAAGAAGAAGACCCTGAGGTGTATTTTGATACTGAACTAGATTTAAAACAACAGAAGGTCTTGCAGACTGACATCATACAGGTACAGGAAACAAGTCAAGAGAATATTTTGAATAATATTGGCATTAAAGAGCAGCGACTGAAAGAGCTGCGTGAAATTGAACAGAATTGCAAGTTGCAGCAGCAAGCAATGCGCTTAGAATTGACAGCTCTGCATAATGCATAGAAACATAGAATTTGAAGGCAGATAAGGACCGCTTGGCCCACCTAGTCTGCCCATTTTTCTACCTGATGGATAAGCTGCAGATTCTAGTTAATCAACAGCTTACTTCCTCCTACCCCCCACTAGAATTGCCTTATGTCTGTCCCATGCATTCTTGAATTCTCCCACTGTTCCCGACTCCACAACCTCCTCAGGAACGCGGTTCCATGCATCCACAACCCTCTCTGTGAAAAAATGCTTTCTAACATTACCTCTGGGCCATCCCCCCTCTATCTTCAAGTTGTGCCCCCTTGACCTTCCTGGATTAAGTCTCCATTACTCATTCACACTAGTGGGATAGCACCGGAGGTGCTAGGACCAAGCGGGAGCCTAAAATTTTCAGAAGGGTCGACGCCGAGACAGGACCACGCATGCACAGCACCACAAGACTAGCTTGCGCCTGTGTAGGCTATCTCGGCATTAACCCTCCAACTGCCTCAGTTCCTTTTCTCCCGCCGTCGAGTGTGCTTGGATGTCGACATCGCTCATCTGCCAGAGTCTAAGTTTTTGTCTATAAGACAGCAGCTTTTAACATTTAATTTAATACTTTAAGTAGTAATTTCTTATTTTAGGAACAAGAAAAGAAGATTATGAAGCAGAAGAAAAAGAAATTCTTTCCTCCCATCAATGGAGTCATCCTTAGACAGTAGTGGTGATGGACAGTAGGAGGACTTTGTTTGAAAGTTTTTATGGCAGAGGGGCTGTGTCCGGTCCTCCACCCTTAATTAGTGTGGGGGGGTCCAACTACGGACAGTCCTGTGCTCAGGGGGAGGACAGTCCACCGAGGCACAAATCTAGCTGTTCCGTGGATCCAGTTCTGCTTAACCTCGAGCTTTTCTTCCTCGTTGGGGGAAGAAGAATCGGTGCTGCTTGAGGTTGCCCGTTGGTACGTCTGCTCGAGGATTGTGCATCGGGAGGGGCGATGAGCCTGAACTGACTTTGGTGGGTTCCTCTTGACCCCACTCCTAATGGCTGCATTCTTGACTCTTATCTCCATCTCTGTCCTCGTTGGAGCTCCGGTGGGCAGTTTCACCTCTGGTCCACTCCTGTGGAGCAGGGGGGTTGACTTTCCAGTTTTCCTGGCTCTGTTCCTGATTTCAGGACCTCTGGGCCTTAGAGCTGTTGGATCAGAGTTAGGTTGATTTGATCATGTTGGCCGAGGTGCTCTCTTGGTGCCTTTGCTATTGTGTCGACCCTTGGTGCCTTCCCCCCTCTCCCTTTTCCATGCAGGGGCTGGCACGGGCACCGTCTTTTTCCTTCTCCCCTACTCAGGATTTCCATTGGCATTTTTCCTTCAGCGCTGTGATTCGGTGCCATGGCTCAGTGCCTTGGTCAGCGCCATGCCTTAGTTGGTGCCGTCACTCTGTGAGATGCCGTGGGTGCTGTTGTTGCTACCATTGGTTGTCGGCACCATCAGTGGTGCCGTGGGTGTCTAGATGGTGCTGTGCACCCATGGGTGGTGCCTTGCACCTGCGGGTGCCATGGGTGGTGCCAGGAGCACCTGTGGGTGCCATGGGTGGTGTCAGGAGCACCTGTGGGTGCCACAGGTGCCGCCATGAGCTCCCACAGGTGCCATGGGTGCCACAGGTGCCATGGATGACCCCAGGCAGCACCACAGGCACTCTTGGGTTCCATGGGTGCCACTGGTGCCCTTGGGTGCCATTCTTGCCATGGGTGTCATGGGTACCTTGGTGCCATGGGTGCCATAGTACCACAGTGTCGGGGTGCCCTTGGGTGCCATTGCTACATGGGTGCCGGGGGTGCCCGAGGATTCTGCCACCAGGTGCCCTCGGGTATTGCCAAGGTTGGCATAGGCACTACTTGGTGTCCTCCTGTGCCACAAGTGATGTTGGTGCCGCAGGTGTGCTGGTTGGTGCTGTATGGCAGAATTGCTGACACATTTTTCCTTTTCGGACTTCCTTTCCACAGAACTTGTGGCAGGATGTTTTCCACAGAATGAACTCCTGTTCTGCAGATTATTTTTTCCACACATCTTAGTGAATGGTGGTCTATGTGGAATCTTGTGTCATCCAACAGTTTTCTGCTGATGGAACTCTGCTGTACTGCTCTGCCAGCAGAATCTCATTCTGCTCAGCACTTTCTTGGCTCCCTACGTGGTACCAAGTTCCTCGACATCCTTGCTGATGGCGGAGACTCTAGTGGCTCTGACCTAGACCTCTCTTAGAGGTACTTCTGGGGTAGAAGTGCATCTAGATGGGTCTTTCCCTGTCCTTCTGGTCAGTAATACAGCGGACAACTCATTTTATATACTGAAGGACATGTCCTCTCTATCATCAGAGTCCATGATGGAAACTCTTTTCAGTAGTTCCTCGGTAATGGGGTCCACTATAGTTATTTCACACTGCGTCCATGGACTGTACACTTCTGTGTCTAGACTTTTTCAATCGTCAAGACAGTTGCAGTCTGTGGAACATTCTAATTTAATGGTCAGCAGCCGCTCAGGCTCTTCTGCTCCTCTGATAAAGTTATATAGCCCCCTTGTGATATTGCCCCTTCGGTGGCTTCTTCATCACAGGTGGTTAACATCTCTCCAACTGTGATTATTAGTCCGGTCATGATTTCAGTATGGACGCTAAGGCTCCTTCTGCACTCAGATGAAGAACATCTTTATCATTTTGTATCAAGACAATCCTTGCGAAATAGCAGCCTGAAAGCCTTGTTAGGCTCGGACTAAAAAAAAAAAAAAAAAAATTCTATCACAACACAGGGCCTAGCCGAAATTACCTGATACCTGCCCTTTGGATCTAGTCGAGTTCCGCCTCAGCCCCTGAGGTGCTCGTCTCCAGAGTATGGTAAAGAGTACCTGACTTCTTCTTCCCCTAGGGGGAGTCCAATCCAGTGGCGGTATGGGTCATCTCTTTCTCTAAGAAAGATTTTTCTCATTCAGAGACATTTCCTAGACCTAGGCAACTGCCCAGTCTGTTAATTCCCCTTTCTTTTTATCAGGCTTTCTTCTCTTGAGCAGAGCCTTGCAGCAGCAGAAGCGACTCTCCACCGAGTCGGGAACTCAGGTTCCTACTTCCTTGCTTACTTTAACTTAACAGACGATTTACTCCTTCTTGATGGAAGGTCAAGTAGGCCTTTTTTCTGAGGTAGCGTCTCAAATATTCACATCTTCAGTTCCTGTGCACTGGTCCATGTCAGTCGCTCATGAAACTATCCTTTGCAAGTGCGTGATGGAGTTGTGATGTTTGTTTTTCATCAAACTAGAATCCTTTCCTACTCCCTTCGGGGAGGCCAGGGAGGGTAGTGCCTCACCGCATTGAGTCACTGCCTCTTTCAGTCACTTTTAACAAATGGGTTAGCCCTAACTTGGTCCTGCTGTGTCCCTCCTCAATGCACATCTGCCTCTATTTGCCTTAGAAATCCAGCCCCTGTTTTTTCTATCGGAATGTTTTATTCCGCAGCGGACATGTCCTCCTGTACACTTTTTCCTTTCTTCCCTGAGTTCAGAGACTGCAACTACAGTTGTACACATGGGCAGGATGCTTCCTTTTGGAATATGCAGGGGGTAGGATCTGGTTCTACTAGACTGCTACAAGAGGCTTCTAAGTCGTCCTTGGACTTCCATCAGGAAGGTCCCTGTGACTAAGTGGCGACCATTCTCCTTGATGGGCTAACCCCCACCTGGACCCCCTTGCTCACCAAGTAAGGGGTTCAAGTGCTCCTGGACCTGTTGTTTACAGGTCAGCCATACTTGATAGTGGGGGTTTCCATCTGCACTTTCCGGTCTACCCTGAACCAGTAGACTTTACCTCCGACTCTTTCAGTTCCTGAGGTCCCTTTACATTACATTAGCACATGTCTTTGACACTATTAATTTTGGTCCTAGACCAAATTGTGAGGCCAGGTTCCTGCCGTTCTCCTAGAGTGGTTGCGTCTTCCTAGCAGACTTTCATTTTGTGCCCATTGCAGTCATCTGCAAAGTGGTGAGTTACAACTCGAGCGCTTATCTTGTAAGCACTATGTTCTAGATGCTCTTTACAAGGCAGCTCTTTTTATTAGCAGGACAGTCCTTATCTGTCCTTTCTAAGTGAACTCTGTCTCCTACCACCCTACTCAGGGTTGTTGGTTTTAGTTCGGCACTCTCCCACTAGTGTGAATGAGTGATGGAGACTTAGTCCAGGAAGATATGGAAATTACGTACTTACCGTAATTATTGATCTTCTGGACAGTCTCCATCACTCATTCACACGCCCACCCACCATCCCCTGGGTTCACTTGTTTTCTTTCCTGGTCTTCGTGGTCCTATGGTTCAGACTGTGAGGACATTGTTCTTTGACCTTTCTTGCAAAGGCCATCTGGGCCTTCTCAAGCCCAGAAACTCAGGATGAGTTATTCTCATTAGTTACATTGCACCTCCATGGTTGAAAAGGTACTGAGGCGGTTGGAGGGTTGACACCAAGATAGCCTACACAGGTGCGAGCTAGTCTCACAGTGCCGTGCATGCGTGGTCCTGTCTCGGCGCCGACCCTTCTGAAAATTTTAGGCTCCCGCTTGGTCCTAGTACCTCCAGCGCTATCCCACTAGTGTGAATGAGTGATGGAGACTGTCCAAGAAGATCAATAATTATGGTAAGTATGTAATTTCCATTTCTTGTACATGTCTTCTTCTGAAAGATGTTACACTCTTGTACTTTATTAATTCCCTTGAGTTGCTTGAATGTTTCTTTCATGTTCCCCCTCTCCCTCCTTTCCTCAAGGGTATACATATTAAGCTGCTTTAGTCTCTCCTCATATGTCTTCTGGTGCAGACCCTACATCATTTTGGTTGCCCTCCTCTGAACAGCCTCCACTCTGTATATGTGTTTATGGAGATGGGGTCTCCAGAATTGCATGCAGTACTCCAGATGGGGTCTCACCAACTGTCTGTACAGAGGGATAACAACTTCCTGTTTTCTACTATTGATCCCTCTCCCTATGCATCCCAGTATCCCACCAGCCCTCCTTATTGCCTTCTCACATTGCTTGCCCACCTTTAGGTCATTTGATATAATTACTCCTAGGTCTGTTTTGATTTTTGTTGTTGTTATTATCTCACCCCTTATCGTGTATTCTTCCCCTGGGTTTTTGTTTCCGAGGTGCATTACCTTGCTCTTCTTTGCATTGAATCTGAGCTGCCATATATTTAACCATTCCTCTAACCTTGCCAAGTCCATTTTCATCCTTTTCACCCTACCTTGTGTATCAACCCTGTTGCAGATCTTTGTGTCATCTGCAAAGAGACATACTTTTCCTTCCAGGTGCTCTCCAATGTCACTTATAAAGACATTAAAGAAGACCAGTCCCAGTACTGAACCCTGCGGTACCCCACTAGTTACCCTCCTTTCTTCACTGTGGACTCTGTTTACTAAACAATTACCCTTTGCACCCTGTTGTCCAGCCAGTTTTTTATCCAGGCTACCACCTTAGAATCCACTTCCAAACTTCTAATGGAAATGACTCACCAGGCTTGTTGTGATGGAGCACTGACATCGGCACTTCAAAAGTTTCTGACAACGCAAGCTGAACTGGGGATAGCCAGGCTGGCAGTTCCAAATAGCAGGATGCCATGTACCAAGAGCTGACCCTGCAAAGTAGAATCTTTGTCCTTCCTAAATATGTGCAGGACCAAAGAACAGAGAAGCTGAATGCAGCAAAATTTTGTGCAAATAATAGCTCTCTACCAGATGCGACTGCTGAAATGTCCAAAATGACCTACTGACATAGCGAGAGGCAACAACACTTTACACTTCCCTGCAACAACACTGTTCAACACAACAGTGCAGCAGAACTCTCTTGGTCTCCACAGACAGCATTATTGGGAGCAGGATGACTCCAGGACTCAGCCGGCAAGTGGTTGCCGGATCCTGCTGATGTGGATGTTCGCTGCTACCGACAGCAAACGCAAAGTATAGCGCAGTGGTCTAAGGCTCTGAGCTGCAAATCTGGTGACATCCAGCAGACCAGACCTGAGTTTGAATCCCACAACTTCCACTTGCATACTGTGTGACCCTGAGCAAGTCACTTAACCTCCTTGTGCTCCCAGGTCGCTCCTGTAAAAAAGCTTTCAGCTTAGTGTGCTATACCTGGTTAAACAACTAAATAAAAAAAAAAATAAATAAAAAAAAAGCCCTCGAGGCTCCACAAGAACCACCATTGTCTATACAAGTGTCAAGTGCTTTAGCACCAAATTCTGCTGAAGTACGTGAGTACTCAAACTAATGAAGCGACTGGCATTTCTACAGCTGCTCCACAAACTGTATAGACACAAGATGACCCGAACATTAGAATGGGCCCTTCAGATAGTGTGTTACAGAACCCTGTGCAAAGAGCATGGCTTGATCCAGTGTTTAGTTTATCAGATCTTTTTCAATCCAAAGGAGAACCAGACCCCTGCAGAAATGCAGTCAGACTGATATTCAAAGGAGGGTGGAGAATCCACTGGCCAGATTGTATATAGCAAAACAGTTATTGAAGGGGTCTATGCATTTTTTTTCTTCTGAGGTTTTTGCCCTTATCCATTTGGGTAATGGGAATTTTTATATCAGTTTTAAAACTATTGCAAGCTTGGACAGATTCTGGACTCAATACCAGACCCTTAAGAACTCACATCTTTGGATCCCATACATGGCCATCCCACTTACGAAACCTGCAATAAAATACATTACAATCATGTTTCGTAATGAGGATGTCCATGTGGAAGACATTTTGTTCTGGCTCAAACAGAGGTGTGAGGTGTTAGACAGACCTTCCTCAATACTAGATAGTGAGCAGATCTGGAATGTGGGGGTGGAAGATCAAGATAAAATTGTACACAACAAATAGTGAGCCAGTGCATTTACCAAGCACCTCTTTTTTGGGAAAAGATAGAGGGACTCTTTTTTTTTACATTGGGCGGCCTAAATCCTGCTTCAGATGTGGAAACCGTACACACCTTAGCTCAGCTTGTGACTCCCCAAGATGCAGCACTGTCTGGAGTTTGGGCATGCCTCCTCATCATGTCTGAACCTTTTTAAGTGCAATCTTTGTGAACATACAAGCCACAGTTATGGGAAATATCCTTGGGCTTCCCACAACTGTGAGGACTGCGCTTCCCAAGAAGCCTTTACTAAAAAAGCTCAGCAATTTCAGGCAAAATGAGTAGCAAACTCTGCTTCAGGCTCAGAGCAGTCCCCCATCCCCAGCCCCCACCCCGATGACAATCCAGAAGGTACACAAGTACTAGAAAGTCAAGAAACTCCCTTAGGAAATGAGTCAGACCCTTTAAACCACACTTCTGTAAATGCAGCAGAAGATAGGGTAGAGGTAATGCCCCCCCAACCCCACCTAGCCAAGAAGTTCCCTTTCAAAAAGTGCTAGGGAAAAATACATAGTAGGGCAGGAAGGTCACTTACAGGGGCTCAAGCTTTGGCTCAGGCAAAAAAACATAGAGAAAGGGAAGGCCCCAGCAGGTTCAAAACTGGGGAATAAGTTTTCCCCCTTAAGTAAAAATGGTCAAGAGGAAGAGTCAGGGGAGGAAGCATCTGATACATCTTCGGCTACCTCTTTCTCGAACGAAGTGACCTCAGATACTGAAGGGAGGGTACTGCAACCATACAAAGAACTAGGCGTAGAAGGTGCAGTAAAAACTCTTAGATGCAGGAGTTTGGTAGAAGCCCCCTATTTCTGGTGACACTGTTTTTCTCTTCCTTTTATGATGAGCCAGCTTAAAAGAGCCTCTGTCAATGTCAATAGCATAAAAAAGTAATTATAAAATAGTAACAGTATTAAACACTTTGCTGCAGGACAACTGTGACATAACTCGCATTCAAGACACCAGAATTAAATCTCATTCTGAATTACAGCAAGCTTCAAAACTCTGGACTAAAGGGCCTTCATTCTGGTCCATAGGGCCAAACTTGTGTGAAGGGGTGGGTATTTTGCTGGGAAACTTTAATGTCACGGTTTCCAAAATGGTGGATATAGAGCCTCGCCAGGCTCTCATGATGGGTATTACCTGTCATTCAGAAAGATTTCATATGGTATCTATTTATGCTCCACAGCCTGAAGCTGAAAGGGTGGCCTTATTTAAGTCTGTCCAGCCATATCTACACACTTCCAGATTACTAATTTGGTCTGGCGATTTTAACTATGGATTAAGGAAATCAGATAGGGGGCTTCAAACTAACAAGTTGTTTTGCGATACCATTGCACTGCAACATATAATTACAGATGCACAGCTACAAGATTCATATAGACAGGTTTTTTCCTGCAGGAGGTAACACATATTTTAGAGGGGCACTATCTACAAGGATAGATTTAATATTCATTTCTTCAATATTACAAATAGTTGAAGTAGGTACACAGGCTAGAGAATTTACAGATCATAAATCAGTTTCATTAGCCATCGGTTGGGGGCATGTCCCTCGATGTAACAAAAAAACAAACAAACCTGGAAGTTGAATACATCTTTATTAGCAGAAGAGCACATGCAATTAGCTTGGAGAGAAAAATGGGAAGCCAGGCTATCTGCAGTGGAACTTTATGATGATGCTGCCAACTAGTAGGAGGAGACTAAACAGACCCGGATTGCATTCTTTCAAAGAAAGGCCATTGGATTAACCACAAATAAATACATATCTTATTTAAAATTGTGAACACAACTACAAAAATTGATTTCGCAAACAGAAGTGTACAAAACAAATAATAGCCAAAAAATCTCTGAAATTAAAGGAAAAATGTTTGCAATGCAATATGACAGGGCCAAGTCCCTGGAACAAGAAATGAGATTTGGGACAGGGATGCAAAAGGGTTCAATGGATCCCTTTAAAGAATGTAGGGGTAGGGTTGAACATAGAGTTATTACGAAGGTTAGGACAGAAAGTGGAGAGGTAACTTCTACACCAGAAGGCATACTAAAACAAGTAGACACTTTTTACACACAATTGTTTTCTGTAGCTCCTCAAGTTAGAGATGATTTCTAGAAGCTTACAAGACTGCCACAAATTTTGTTGGATGACCAGCAGTTTTTATTAGCACCAATCACTGATGCAGAAATATGGTGTGCCATACGGAGTCTTAAAAATGGATCGGCCCCTGGTACAGATGACATTGGCACAGAATTTTATAAAACATTCCAAGAAGACTTGGTTCCTGTTATGGTTATAGTGTACAATAGTAAGCTATAAGTTGGGATACTTCCTCAGTCACTGAATTATGATTCATTGATTTTGTTGTATAAGAAGGGTGACAGAACGGAACTTAAAAATTGGAGGCCTCTCAGCCTACTAACTTCTGATTTGAAAATATTAAGTAAAATCCTCTTAAACAGACTAATATCAGTAGCAGACTCTGTTATTAGCCCTGCACAGACCTGTGCAATACGTTCCAGGAAACAGACAGATAACCTTATAATGGTTAGGGAATTATTCCATTGGGCAACACTAAAGGGGACACAAGGCTTTCTGCTGGGCATTAACCAGGAAAAGGCATTCAATATGATTTCGCATCCGTTTTTATGTAATGCATTAGCAGCCTATGGCATCCCACAGGTGTTCATAGATTGAAGTAAGCTTATGTACAAAAATGCTGTGCTCACACCGAACATAAATGGTTGGAAAGGAAAAGATATTAGACTTCACAAGGGAGTCAGGCAGGGGTGTCCCTTGAGCCCCCTTCTATATGTTTTTGTATAGATGTGCTTTTAAGAAACCTATAACAGAGGGACAACATTTATGGTCTCACTGTGACAACATCTGCACTGACCATCAAAGCTTTAGCTTATGCAGATGATCTCGTATTATCTATAGATAAAAAAAAACAAAACAGGAGATTCATTAAGAGACTGTTTTCAAAACTTTTCAGATTGGTCTGGGTCCAGGATTAATTACTCTAAATGCAGTGGGCTCTACTTAGGGAAATTATCCACATTAGAGGTACACACCTTTGCGGGTATTGATGTCACACAGGACACCATTAATATATTGGGCCTAGTCTTTGGCAAAAGTGACATGACAACACAGAACTGGGAGATTTGTATAAAGAAAGCTTCCAGATTGGTTAATTCATGGAAGGGGAGGCAGATATAAAAAAAAGTGGGTAGTATTGATTAAAACCTTATTGCTGCCCATTTTTTTGCATATCAGTTATATTCTTCCTCCTCCTCAATCACTACACACTTCTCTGTATAGTGTATTTTTTCAAGCCCTGTGGGGCAGTTGGTTGAATCCAGTTAAACAGGAGGTTACATGCAGGCCAATAGAGGAAGGGGGTTTGTCTATGATAAATCCGATAGCCGTTTATTGTAGTATCTTTTTGGTATATAACTTAGGAAACACATTGAAGCCTGGAAACAAGATATGGAGGGAACTGGTAATACAACGGCTTACTCCTTGCTGTACAGCTTGGTCACAAAAAAAAAATCAGGAGGGTTACATAGAATACAGAATATTCCAGGCCATATTTTAGATCAAATAAAACAGATAATTAAATGGAATATCACTACTGAGATATTATCTAGTAAATCCCACAAATAGGTTTATGCACACATTATTCAGCAAGAAAGGAGAGAAGATATTTATTTAGCTGATTGTCCACAAGATAAACTACAACTGAATTTGAATATGCTAGGTTCTAAAAGGATATCAGACTTTGTGTGGGATACAGTTTGGTTAGGGCTATATGGTAGGATCCCAGTCAAAAATAACGATAAGCATAAGCAGATTCAGGATAGATACTGTCTAAAAGACACTTGTGTGCAAATATTAGAGACTCAAAAGCACTTATTCTTAGAATGTCCATCCACAAATTGCTTTTGGTCTTATCTGGCGACCAAATGGGATGAGCTGTTGTTTGAAAGCTTGACTTATGCAGCATTATTTTATGGAGACTTAGATGGAAACTGGGGGAAATACCATGCAGAGACAAGATATGTAAAACTAGCAATCATAAGATAATATTTGTGGCTGGGCCCAGTGGCGCTGAGGGTTGAGGCGCTGGATGGCACACATTGTGCCAGGCCGGCGACCCAGGTTTGGGAGCGAGCTCGGGTGCCGGGGGTTGGCAGGGGCAGGATTGGATTGAGCACCCATTGGGCAGCTCTCCTATCCCTGGGGGAGGGCTCTGGGGTGTCCGGTGCACCAGCAGCCCCTGTTGGAGACCAGAGGCACTGCCGTGCACTAGACAGCATGTGATCACTGTGGCCCGACGTCGGCAAGGTTGCCGTGTGCCAATCGGGGCACGCACCATGCAGGGGAGGGATGGGGGAGGAGCACAGAGACTAAGGGGAAAATCCCCTCCAGCTGGCTAGGCAACGGCTCCTCCAGTGCCACTGCCACCACACGCCCAATGCTGGTTCCCCGCCACTGCCCCTTTGATCTCCCTGGGGTCTGTAGCTCCCCTGTGTCCCCGGGTAGTCGTAACTTCCTCAAAGATGGCAGGGAACACAGCAGGCGGTAGAGCAGACACGGTGAGTGAGGCAGCCCAAGAGAGTTCCGGTTGGGAGGTGAGAAAAAGAATTGGAAAAAAAAAAAGATACTATTTGTGGCAGATACGATGTAACAGGGTTACACAACAGAGGTATGTGTCACATATTGAAATTTTGAAAAATATTGAGGTTAGTTTACAAAAGTTATAGTTCTCAGACATAAAAAACATATCCAAGAGCATTTAAGATTGTTATGGACAAACTGTGAAAAATGGGCAAAACTGCCATGAAGGTAAAGGCATAGTGAAGATAAAAGTTGGCTATAATTTATAGTAAACAGGTCTCTGTAAGAATCTGTAACTAATGTATTAATTATGTGTAACCCCTAGGTGGCACTATCCCAAGGGTTACTACCCCTGCCAGCTTGGCTAGTAGCAGGTTAAGGGGCCTGAGTTCTGAAATGGGTGCCTCCACCCGGAGGTCAGGGTTGGTAGTGGTCAAGCTAACCTGGGCACAGCCCTCCGGGACACTGTAACTCCCCTCTTTCCCCTCTAGTGGCCTGAACACTGTACAATAATCACTTTCACAATACCCCTGGTACTCCACACAAGTACCCACACTGTTTGCACTTACCACCAGGGCTGGTTCCTCTGGCTCAACCCTGTGGACTCCCTGTAAAACAAGGTTCTGCACAGCAAATAGCAACAGCACAGTACTTTGAGCACAAACAGGAACCACAGTCAGATTACATGCAAAAAAAGTTAGATCTGATCTATTCAGGGGACTTGAACAAGGGAGGGACAAAATCAGGGTTAATTAGCTTAAAGGTTATATCAATCAAACAGTTTTGCATGAGCTTTGAGTCCTCCACATAGTCACACCTCTGGGTAACCAGGTGGAGAAGAGATAGACTAGCCAGGACTGATGCTCGGGGTTGGCCGGCATCGCAGCTGGTTGGGGCCCTGTGATGGAAAACACAACATGCACAGTACACAATATTTGTAATCCAAAGCCAGAGGGCTCAGTTCGTAAAGGAAACGAAACAAGACAATCCGATGACACACTCAGATTAAGCTGTTGTTGCAGGGAGTTACCCTGGTATTTACTCACGATACCCAAGACTGGACACAGGCTGGACGAAAATCGAGACTGCAGGTGGTTGATCTGGAATGCCAGGAGAAGCAGGGCCCACACAAGTTACAGAGGCATTGTTCCTGTTCTGCCCAGTACACCACCCCACCAACTGGTTACAGCCACTTCTGTTGGGGTAACCATTTATTTTTAACAGCAATTTGCAAATTTGGCCACTAGGGGACACTAATTCCAGTGGTGAGCCTCCAAGATGTAACCCCTAGATGGCTCTATCCCAAGGGCTACTACCCCTGCCTGCTTGGCTAGTAGGTTAGGGGGCCTGAGTTCTGAAACAGGTGCCTCCACCCAGAGGTCAGGGTTGGTAGTGGTCAAGCTAACCTGGGCACAGCCCTCCGGGACACTGTAACCCCCCTCTTTCCCCTCTAGTGGCCTGAACACTGTACAATAATCACTTTCACAATGCCCCTGGTACACCACACATATACCCACACTGTTTGCACTTACCACCAGGGCTGGTTCCTCTGGCTCGACCCTGGGGACCCCCTGTAAAACAAGGTTCTGCACAGCAAATAGCAACAGTACAGTACTTTGAGCACAAACAGAAACCACAGTCAGATTACGTGCAAAAAAAGTTAGATCTGATTTATTCAGGGGACTTGAACAAGGGAGGGGCAAAATCACGTTAATTAGCTTAAAGGTTATATCAATTAAGCAGTTATGCATGCGCTTTGAGTCCCCACACAGTCACACCTCTGGGTACCCAGGTGGAGAAGAGATGGGCTAGCCAGGACTGATGCCCGGGGTTGGCCAGCATCGCAGTTGGTTGGGGCTCTGTGATGGAAAACACAACATGCACAGTACACAGTATTTGTAATCTGGAGCCAGAGGGCTCAGTTCATAAAGGAAATGAAACAACAAGACAATCAGATGACACACTCAGATTTAGCTGTTGTTGCAGGGAGCTACCCTGGTATTTACTCACGATACCCAAGACTGGACACAGGCTGGACGAAAATTGAGACTGCAGGTGGTTGATCTGGAATGCCAGGAGAAGCAGGGCCCGCATGAGTCGCAGAGGTGTCATTCCTGTTCAAGCATGGAGCTGATCCCCAGGCAGGTCTCTCATCGATGGCTTCTCTGTGCAGTGGGTAGTCTGGCTGGGCCAGGTGGCAAGGCCCAGACCGCATGGAGACAAATTTGGATGCAATCCGTTTTAGGCTGGATATAGCTTCCAGCAAGCAGAACACAGTTCTCACAGTGGGGAACTAACTCACAACCCACTGGCAGCTCGTAGCATATTTACATGTAAGGGGATTCTACTGTACCAGGCAAAACGCTCCCCGGTCACAGTCACAAAGTCTGTGCACACACCGGAAGTTTAGGGGTAGCTGGAACTCCTGACAGGCCGATCGCATTCAGCAAAAATCTTCGGTCTTCTTCAGGTTGAGCCTGGCCCACTTCAGTAGCTTACTTAAGTCACACAAACTTGGATTTAGTCCAAAATAATTCTCTTCTCTCCCTCTCAGGAGCAACAGACAGACATGCAGGCTAAAAACTCAGCCTTTTCACAGTTCTCTCATGTGAATCCACTCAGGAGTGCTGCTCAGAATCACTTCAGCTCCTTACTCTTCAGTTTCCAGCTTAGGTCTAACTGAAAACTGCAAGCAGCCCGGGACTTCCCCAAGATCCAAAAGGTTTGGTTGGCTGATTTGGCTGTCAGTCAAAGCAAGAGCTCCCCCTTCAGTTGCAAAAAAGACACAAAAAGTTCAAAACTACAATTCCTACAGATTTTGACTTCAGACAGCTCCTGTAGTCCGGCAACATTTCAGGTCCCACCAGTACTGTTTAGTCCAATTTGCAGTCCAGGACCAAGATAGTGGAGACAAACAAAACAGTCCTTGCTACAAAGAAAGCAGGCTAGACAAGCTACACTATCATTATCACTAGAAATGATTTTCAGCAAATAGTTACATCTTACAACAGAGCTCCCTCTCAGATTACAAGAGCTGCAATCAGGCAGCTCTTAAAGAGACAGTACATAGAGGCTATACAGGCTCTGGTAATCACATTTAAACTGCTAAAACGAAGGACACCAGCCTGGCAGTGAGCATTTAGGCAAGCTCAAGGAAGACTTTTTGGGAACCCCCATTTGTAGGGGGGGTTACATTTCTTTAAGTATTTATGTGCTAGTACAAAAAGATATGTAACCTGTATTAATTTGTAATGAATGTTAATTTGTCTGTAGTCCTCTCAATAAAAATTTCCCCTACTCTTTTTGAGAAGTGCCATGGGATCTTTAACATACACCTGAACAGACAGATGGAACCTCGGTTTAACATCTCATCCGAAAGATGGCACCTCAGGAGTGAAGCACCCCCTCATGCTGCACTGCAGTGTCAGTATTGGGATATTAACCCAAGTGCCTGGTGTGGGAATAGAACCCACAGCCTTCTGATCTCCTGGCCTCAGAGGCGAGTGTGCTACCTGCTGAACCACTGATACTGCTGATTGACTGGCCAGAGTCAAGGAAATTGTCTGGAGTTTCCAGAAGTAAGGGAAACTGCCCATGATGTTTGACAAAAGGATGGAGGCTTTGCTTGGAGGGCTCATGGAGCCACGCAAATAGAAGTGAGAAGATTAATTTTTCTGTTCAAGTCTGAGTGTTAAAGTGAGAAGATTCATTCTTCTGTAGAAGTCTGAGTCTTGGAAGAGAGAAGATGTGCCCCCCTCTTTTGCAAGTTAATATCTGAATCCGACAGACTGTTGCCCGCTAACATTTGGCGGGAAGCCAAACAACTGTGTTCTAGTCAAGAAAGAGCCACTGCTGCCTGCTGGAAGTGAGGCTGCTGTGACCATTTACAGCCTGATGTTCCTGACCTCCAGCAAGAGAGTGACTGCTATCTGAGCATAGGCTGGGGAATCGGCCTGGTAGTGTCACCACTAGGCACTACTGATCGTTTCTCCCCTGAGGCATGTTGACTCTGGTCCCCAGTACTGGCCTGTCCCAGTCCTGTTACGATGCAGAAATGGAGATGACAAGCTGCTAGAGAAGCTGAGAGGTATCCAGCCTGTTTAAAGATGCAAGAGCCTGCTGCCGAGATGTCCAAGCCACAAGAGCCTGCTGATTACTGCAGCTATTCAAGTTGCCAAGTGTCTACTACCCACCCCAGATCCACAGTCTGAAAGTCATCAGCTTAACAAGCCAAAGGGCTGTTCTGCAAAACTGTGAGTAATTCGAGGCTTGCTCTGCATCTGGGGAGCTGTATATAGTTGCCATAGAGGGTTTTGAATTTGGCTACCTACTTCAAAGTTGCCAAGTTTCAACAACTAGTTATTACCATAATCCAAAAGGGTTGAAATCAAATTTGTTGTTAAAATGCACAGATGCTGACCAACCAGCTGCACTGTATCAGGCCTGCAACTGCTCCAACTGGGTACCCAGATAGGCTGCGGGAGTTCCCTAGGTAGACACTGGGGGAGAGTGATAACAGTCAGGGAACAGGTAACGTTTCTAGCTTGTGGCCATCAAAATGTATGTTTGTATATATTGGTGGGAGCTGGGCACAATGCCTGTTCTGATTTCCAGGCAAAGTGAGTGACTGTTGTCAAAAATGCTAAAAAGCTGCTTAACCTTTACATTCTCTCTCCCTTTTCCTAACCCCTCCCTATGTAAACAAAGTGTTGGTTAACCTTTCACCAATACCTTATGAGAATATTATTAGTGAGCATATTATTAGCTGAAGTCAATAATTAAATGGTGATTGAAATGTTGTTTGATTTATGGTAATCCATGTGTGGGGTGACTGCAAAGGGAGGTGGGTAGATACAGCATCCCAGGGGGTTGTACTGCTGAAATATCTGGCCCACTAGATTTTAACTCTGGGTGGAGGCACAACAATATTTATCTTATCTTTGGGAGAGAACTCCCTTTTCCACCAGAATAAGATCCCAGGCCCCTCAACCTTGTTGGGCCCACAATGCAGGGGTAGTAGCCCACTGGTTATACAATGCCCAGGGTACAAAATGAAGGCACCACTGGGATTCAAACCCAGGATCTCCTGTTTACCAATCAAGCCCAGCATGGAGACCCTTGCTTACTAAGCAGGTGGTGACCCTGCACATCCCACAGAACATAGTCGAAGTACCAGAGGAAGTTTGGGTGGCCACTTTACCCAAAGATGTCTAATCACTGGTCGATGAGCTGGGACTCATCAACTTGGATGCCAAGGAGGAGCAGCAAGTGCCATTGTGTCACTCTGGAAGTATTAATGCCAAGGGTCTAATGAAAATGTTATGACAACTGCTTTAACTCTGAGAACTTTTCCAGTAACTGCTTTTTTATTGTGTAGATAGTTTGTATTTGTCTAGGATAGGATATGTTTATTGTATGCCACCAGGAATCATCGTCTCATTAGAAAATTGTTTTAAAATGTTGGGTGACATTATTGTTGCTAGGCCCTGGTATGGACTTGGTGTGGACGCTAAGTATTTAAGACATGAGGGAGTGTAACCCCCCCCCACCGTGGGTGGGGTTTACCTTGCTGCCTCCCGTCTGCTTGCCTTGCCAGTCCTCAGTCCCATGGTGGCACCTTAGTGCTCCTGCTGACCCTGAGGTGCAGAATTTAATTGGGGGACTGAAGGAGCTAAGTAAAAGAGATACTGCCCACTTGGCAGTTCATCGACTCTTGGTGCAGCTCGACTGTGTGAGCTAGTGGGCCAGCTGCATTTTCATAGTGAGCATTGTGGTGCTCAGTGTGAAAGGTGCTCTGGTGGCTCCTGCCTCTCACTGTGTGTGACCCAGCCCACGTGGCAGAAAATGGGTAAATGGGGTTCTGGAGGCATTTTGGGGGAAAGAATTTAAATGTTAAAAAGCAAATGCTTTTAAGCACTATGTAGTTAAATGGAGCATGTTTCTTTAGGAGCAGCCAAGGTTGCTAAGTGAATGGGAGCCCTGTCTGCTTCCTTGGGGGGGGGGTAGTGCTACAGTGCCAGCATCAAGATGGGGAAGTCCCTTGTGAGCCCCATTCTACCACCAGACACCAGGGCAGAGGGGCAGTTTTTAACTACTGGGGCAAATAGTTTTTGGAACTATGAAGTGTGCCTGTAGAAATAAATTAATGTTGGTACTTTATTTGAATTGCTTACCAGCCACCATATTTGCCATCTTTGACCTGGCAATTGGCCAATCACAAAACCAGGAGCCCTGGAGGACTAGACAGAGGGACTTATCAGAAGAGGCAAGAACAATGTTTTGGTGCTCAATCAACTACCCAATAGTGCGAGGGAGCCTAATGCATATTAATTTTCAGAAGGGCAACCTGTTTTGACCAATAGGATGCTACCCTGATCTCCTGAAACCCAGAAGACAGTCTGAGCCAAGTTCAGTTTAGTTGGAGGTACCCTGAGGGGGGTCTCCAGCCCCTTGCTCCATGATGTTGCTCCAGAGAGTGAGAAGAGGCCTGCCTGTGGGCTTGCACAGTCACCAGCCCAGGGGCTTGCATTACCTTCTGACATTTGGAAGGTGTTTCTTGAGAATTAAATTGTTTATTTTCCATCCATGGGGTGGAAAGCTGTCTGAGAGGTTCCCAAGAGTGGGTAAGATTGCTGTGATCTTCAAGGGAAGAATGAGACCTGCCTGGGGGCCCATGGGACCACCAGCCCAGAAGGTGCCCTCTGTTGCTCTGTGTTGCCTTCTAAGGTCTGATAGGAGTGTGCCGACAGAATGAAAGTGTTGTTTTACTGGCCAGAGTCAAGAAAATTGCCTGGGAGTTTCCAATGGGAAGGGAAACTGCCCATGATGTCTGAGGAAAGTATGGAGGCCTGCTTGGAGGGCTCATGGAGCCACATTTAGCCAAGGAAAGCCTGCCTGTTTTGTTCTAGTAGATAGAAATGGAATTGAGAAGATTCATTCTTCTGTTCAAGTCTGAGTGATAAAGTGAGAAGATTTGTTCTTCTGTACAAGTCTGAGTCTTGGAGGTGAGAAGATGTGCCTCCTGCCTTCTGCTAGTTAATGTCTGAATCTGAGAGACTGTTTTCTGCTAACATTTAATGGGAAGCCCAAAGACTATGTTCTAGTCAAGAAAGAGCCACTGCTGCTTGCTGAAGTGTGGCTGAAACCATTTACAGCCTGATGTTCCTGACCACCAGCAAGAGAGTGACTGCCATCCAAGGACAGGCTGGGGAATCAGCCAGGTAGTGTCGCCGCTAGGTGCTATTGATCGTCTCTCCCCTGAGGCATGTTGACCCTGGTCCCCAGTACTGGCCTGGCCCAATCCTGCGACGATGCAGAAATAGAGATGACAAGCTGCTAGAGAATCTGAGAGGTATCCAGCCTGTTTAAAGATGCAAGAGCCTGCTGCTGAGAAGCCCATGCTGCAAGAGTCTGCTGCTTACCACAGCTATTTAAGTTGCCAAGTGTCTACTACCCACCCCAGATCCACAGTCTGAATGTCATCAGCTTAACAGGAGCGTGTAAGGAGCTGGATCTGTACACGCTGGAGATAAGGAGGGAAAGGGGAAGACATAATTGAAACTTAAATATGTAAAGGGGCTCAAGAAAGTGGGAGAAGAGGGTTTACTTAAGAGGAAGCAGGGGGTCAAAATTAAAGGTCACAGCCTCAGACTGCTAGGGAAAAAAATACAGGGGCAATGTGAGAGGGTGTTTCTTCATGGAGAGGGTGGTATAGGCCCTGGAACAGACTACCAGACAGAGTGGTGGGGGCTAAATTGGTGGAAGAAATCAAGAGGGCATGGGACAAGCATATGGGGCTGAGTATCAGGGGGAGGGCGGGGGTTGGCGAGGGGGTGAAGGGGGAAAAAAAGGTCAGACTAGATGGGCCGATATGGTCCTTTTCTGCCATCAAGCTTCTATGATTCTATGGTATAATTCTATGATTAACAAGTCAAGAGAATGTTCTGCAAAACTATGAGTAATTCAGGACTTGCCATGCATCTGGGGAGCTATGTATAGTTGTCATAAAGGGTTTTTAAATGTGACCACCTACCTCAAAGTTGCCAAGTTTCAAAAACTACGAGTTATTGACATAATCCAAAAGAGCTGAAATCTAATTTGTTGTTAAAGTTCACCAATGCTGGCTAACCAGCTGCACCGCATCAGGTCTGCAACTGCTCCAACTGGATACTCAGATAGACTGTAGGAGTTCCCTAGGTAGACACTGGGGGAGATTAGTACAAGTCAGGGAGCAGGTGATGTTTCTAACCTGTGGATTATCAAAATGTATGGTTGCACATGCTGGCGGGAGGTGGGCACAATGCCTGTTCTGATCTCCAGGCAAAGTGAGTGATTGCTGTCAAAAGTGCTAAAGAGTTGCTTAACCACTGCATCCTCTCTTCCTGTTCCTAACCTTTTCCCGTGTAAATACATTGTTGGTTAACCTTTCACCAGTGCCTCATGAGAATATTATCGGTGAGCATATTATTAGCTAAAGTCAATAGTTACATGTTTATTGAAGTGTTGTTTGGTTTATGGTAATCCATGTGTGTGGGGTGACTGCAAGGGGAGGTGACTAGGTAAAGCATCCCAGGGGGTTCTACTGCCGAAATATCAGGCCCACTAGATTTTACCTCTGGGTGGAGGTACAGCACTATTTATCTTATCTTTGAGAACGAATGCCCTTTTTCACCAGAACAAGAGCTCAGGCCCCTCAGCCTTGTTGGGCCAGCAAGGCAGGGGTAGTAGCCCGCTGGTTATACGATGCCCAGGTTAACATAATTATAAAGAAAGAATAGTTGACTGTGCACTGGCAACGTGCCAGATGAAATCCATAACAGATGGATAAGATGCTGTAGGACACAGGCATACAGTGAAGTGCCAGCAACCCTATTAACCTAGTTAGTGGGGGTCTGTGAATAAACTGAACACTTCCGTGATATGAATAATCTTGTGAGAGAGACGGTGATGAGGATTATATGTTTAATGCATCCCTCCTGGGAAATTCTGAAATTACAAATTTGACTGCTACTTAATAGCTTTAGGTTGCCATAGCAGTGGCGGAGGAAGAGAAAGATGGGCCCCAGTGCAGGTTGCAATTTTGGGGCCCCACCCCCATACCGGGCACCCCCGACTGGGCCCCTCCGCTTTTTTTACCTTACTTACGGTTACCACCCTTCACCCACCTCCCTCAATATCAGCTCATGGTGCGGTGATTCCTATTTCCTGAATCCTTCTGTCCGATTTTAATCCCCCACAGCCAGGAAGCAGAAGCGGAGTATGAATAAACAATTAAAAATAATCCCGGTGAGGTCCCAATCCCAATTCCTTTCATCAACTAATGCTGCAGCAGCTAGCTAGCCTGTGTGTGGAGTACAGACAAGTCACTCATCTCAAGTCACTCACAAGTGCTGCTGAGGGGAGTCGGGAGGGACCGGGTCAACTCAGCCAAGCTAGCAATGACTCACTTACTCAGTCTCCGGAGAGACCGCCACCGGACTAAAGTTAGAAACAGTAAACACAACAGCCACTAAGGCCAGGCATTATATTAGGGCAAGAAAAGAACAACAAGCAATTTAAACTCGCAGCAGGCTAAGCAGTGGACCTGACCCATTATCCTACCTCCTCCTCGCCTCCAGGCTCCAGCGGCTCCAGCCAGCTCCCAGACTAGTCCCGGACAGTCCCAGCCTCTACACAGCAACACTAACACTGTCTAACAGCATTGATTTGCGGTCGCTGGCTGCCACCTGCCACCATGGTCGGTCCACCTTTTTTTTTTAACATGCTTTTCTTTTTTACTTGTTATATCGTTTGTGGGGGGCACGCTGCTGCTGCGTGCACTGTGCGCGACGGCAACACGTCCCTCCAGTTAACTCCTGCAACTCTCTCTGTGGTCAGTGCTGCCAGCTGCAATCGGGTGGTGGTGGTGGCAGCACGCTTAACAGGCTTGTCACTGTGTGAGTGACAGAGTCACACTGTCTTGCAGCAGCTGAGTGAGTCAGTCACACAGACAGACCTGTCAAAGAAGACAATGCGAATAAATGCGAGTCGCAAATCCGAATTGCAGATTGATTCTTACTGTGGGCCCCTATGTGTGTCGGGCCCCTGTGCCACTGCACTGGCTGCACCGGCTATTCCTCCACCACTGTGCCATAGTATGGAAGAGAGCAGCCCTTGCCAGACAAACATGTAACTGTGCAAGATGAACTATTGAAAAGCATCATTCACATTGCATTCCTGCGGTGAGATATGCATTTTGTATATTTCGTTTGAAAGCTCATACACCTTTGCCTTTCTTACTGTTATAGATTAAAGCTGCACTTGGTGGTACTATGTTGCTGGTCCACAGGAGCAAGTACTAGCATCTCCATGACATATCCATATTGTGGCTACATTGTGCACATAACACAAGGGGATAATGACTCTTAAACTCTACTGGAAGCTGCCATCTTTATTGTTGTGAGACATCAACTATAAAACTAACAAGAAAAAGGGTTGTGGTTCTTTGTAATGAAATACTACTAAAGTATCTTCCAGCGTTGATAATATATGTCAGTTAAATAACATATTTATTAAACCATTCAAAAGAAAATATGTTATAGGAAAACAATACTTAATGTTTAATACTGCATGACTTAAATATATATTGCCTTTGCATAATTGCATGACTTAGACACATATTGTCTACCCATGTTACAGTTGCATATTCAGTATCGCTGCAACTTAATAGAAATCGCAGTACAGAAAAGTACTGTTTGACAAAATGATACCACAGTTGATTTATTTACTATTTTGATCAAACAAGGCAGGGAGGGAGACTATATTCAGATCTACAACTATAAAATACACACTTGAAATCCAAAATAGAGCAAGTGGTCTCAAAGCTTTAATCTGTGAATATCCAAAAAGTGCTACAGATGAAACAATCAAATGTGAAAACACTCGTGCAAAAAAGCAGATTCATATAGTTAAATATTTGACTGCAACATAACAGCAAACTCTCTCTTGTGTGGTCATATTGGGTCAGGTTAAGCAAGGGATGGTTCTGACACCATATGGCGCTACCAGTAAGAATGGGTTAAAGTGCAGAAAGAGCAGGTTCATAAATAATCATTTAAGTGCAAAGTAGCAGCAAACTTTCTTGTAATGCAGAGGGAGAAAATTCATAGCTGTCAGTCTCGGTTCATTAAAACAGCACTTCATTTTCATTAACAAGTCAACTGTGCAAAACAGTTGTAAACTTTGTTGTACTGTGAAGAGAGTAAGTTCAGAGTTGCTAGTCTAAGTTCATTAAAGCAGCACTTCCTTTTGTGAACAGTTCAAATCATGCAAAGTAGCTGCAAATGTTGTGATGCAGAATGGGCAGGTTGAGAATACAGTAGTTCAGTTCATGAAAGCAGCAATATGTATAGTAAATAGAGGGATACTTACAATGCCTTCAGTAAGAAACTGACATAGCACAATAACCTAGCCACAGATTAGGTTGGAAATTCAGTACCTGGTGTCTAGTCTGCTGGCTGGTGTAACTGTATGAAGTTATTAACCATCTGGCAGAATGGGAAATGGTGTTTTTCAAATGCACAAGTAGTGCTTCACTGACTAAGTTTCATTTATTTTGTTCTTTGCTGTTATCCCACATGTAGCACTTTGCAACTAAAGTCTTTGATTAAAGTACAGCCAGCATGTGTGGGAGAGTCAATCAGACTGCTGCTGGAATGGAGCTACCTTAGCCAGTGAAGCACTACTTGTGTATTTGAAACAAACGTCGTTTCCCTATTCTGCCCAATGGTTAATAACTTCACAAGGTTACACCCGCAGGAATACTAAACATCAGGGGTTGATTTTCAAAGGCCTCCCTTGAATGGGGAGTATGTGAGACGAACTTCGCTCGACTGAGCCAGAGGGGTGGGAGGGGTGGTGGGTAACTGGTAGGAGGGGGGTGGGGGTTCTACGGTTTCTTTTGCTTGATATTTTTTGTGTCTTGTTTTTTCTATTTGATTGTATTTAGTGCTGTATTGTTTTCGACTTCTGCATTTACCTTTTTTATGTTGATTGCACGCATGCGCAAGAAACATGTTGCATCAGCTTTCTCCACTAGCTGTTATGGAGGCATGGCACTGTTGTGCCCAATGCCCCCATAGCCTGAAAAGGCTTGTCCCCTGTCCCCCAATGCCGTGGCATGCTGCTGCTGACACTAGTTCAGCTAGCGTGCCACAACCTTCTAAAAAAGTAGCCGCTGCAATCAGGGGCGGCCTCGTCATTGCAGCGTCAGCCATCTATTGCAATGAGGGAGCGACCCGTTATTGCAGGGCGGGATGTGAAACTACTGATATTGTTTGTGAACATGGCAGCGGGTTGCTGCTGTGTTCACAAACAATATAACCACCCCATTGTGTTTAGTTGCTGACGGGGGCCCTAATCCCCTTCGGCTTTGTTCCCCCGTGTTTCTGTTGTTGCCAAAGGGGGAGCCCACTCCACATTGGCATTCTGTCACCCCCCCAATTTTTTCCTGCTGACGGGGTGCCCAATCCCCGTCAACATAATGAACTCCCCATTTTGTTTACTGCGCGACGGGGTGCCCAATCCTCGCCGGCTACTGCTGGACCCCCAAATGAGACCATGTGCTGGCACACTGGGAGCCCACCTCAGTGTGCCAGATGCCCCTGAAGTGAAAAACAGTCCTGCAACGTCTTTTGTTTTTCCTTGAAAAGGAAACTGTCCCTGCGCTCCCTACCCCCACCTGCAACCCGCACCCACCCACTCGCACCCTGCCTCCCCACACCCCCCTCACACCATACTTACCTCTGGAGCTCGGCGCAACAATCTTCGGTGGACTGTGAACACGTCTGCACTCTTCAAAGCTGACCGTGAACTGAGGAAATGCCGGTAAGCTGTATAATGTGATATATAGGGTTTTTCAACTTTAGTGCATATCTTGGGCATTTTTGGGAATTTTTTTAACAAATTTTCAACATGGGGGTTTTGGGGACCCCTCCTCATGAATTCTTGAACTGTCATGGCGTTAATCGGCCCCAAAAGGTGGTTTCGTGGTCAGTGTGTGGAATCACCCTTCGGGGCTGATCAACAAAATGACAGTGCCTGTGTTTATGAGGTGGGCTCTCAAAAAGCCTATGTTGCAAATTTGGTGGGGAAAATCCAAAAAATTACTGTTTTACTAGTGTGCGTTGCGCAGTTGCTATGTACGCTCGTAACTTCATGAATTTACAATATTTTCATGCCAGATTTTCAATATTGGCATTTTGTCAAACCTCCTTGTGAGCAGTACAGTTGTCATTGTTCACATCCTGCCTGGAATGTGTTTTCGCACTTCCAGTGCAGAATAACGCGGTCACTGTGGGAAATCAGTGTTCAGGACAGACTAAGAAAATGACAGTGACACTGTTCATGAGTAGAGGCCCTAAAATGCCTATGTTGAAAATTTGGTAACGATACTTCATAAAATGACTGTGTTACGAGCGTGCATTGCGCAGTTGGCATGCACGCTTGTAACTTCGCAAATTTATAATATTTTCACTCCAGATTTTCAACATTGCCATTTTCCCAGACCTACTTATGAACAGTGCAGCTGTCATTTTTCCCATCCTGGCCAAAATGAGTTTTCGCACTTCTGGTGCAGAATAGAGTGGTCGCTGTGGGAAATCACTGTTCAGGGCAGATTTAGAAAATGAGAATGATACTGTTCATGAGCAGATGTCCTAAAATCCCTATGTTGAAAATTTGGTGATGATAGGCCATCAATTGACTGTGTTACAAGTGTGCGTTTAACTGTTTCCACGCACCCTTGTAACTTCGCAGATTTGTAATATTGTCACACCACATTTTCAACAGTGGCATTTTTTCAAACTCCTTATGAACACTACAGCTGTCATTTTTCACATCCTGGCTAAAATATGTTTTTGCACTCCTGCCGGAAAATAGCACGGACACTCTGGGAAATCAGTGTTTGGGACAGATTAAGATCGACCGAGTGAGAGGGGGGAGTGACCGAGCTCAACTGAGCTCTGTCAGGACTGCTGCGGATTTGTTTGTGGGCAGACAAAGGCCCCAACACAAGAGCCCAGTACAAAAGGCAGCCTGCAGCACTGGGACAAACAGAATGAGAGAGCGAGTGAGGGAGGGGGAGTGAGCGAACTCACCGAAGCTCTGTCAGGACTGCTGTGGATTTCTTTGTGGGCAGAAAAAGGCATCAGTACAGGCAGGGGCCCAGTACAAAAGCCCAGCCTGCAGCGGTGGGAGAAACAGTACGAGCGAGTGAGACAAGGGGACTTAGTGAGCTCAACGGAGCTCTATCAGGACTGCTGGGATTTCTTTGATGGCAGAAAAAGGCACCAATGCAGCTAGGAGCCCCGTACAAAAGGGCAGCTTGCAGCGCCATGGCAAACAGAATGAGCGATCAGAGAGGGAGACTGAGCAACCTCAACAGAGCTCTGTCAGGACAGCTGTGGATTTCTTTGTGGACAGACAAAGGTGCCAATGCAGCCAGGAGCCCCATACAAAAGTGCAGTCTGCGACACCAAGAGAAACAGAATGAGCGAGTGACAGAGCAGTAGTGAGTGAGCTCAGCGGAGCTCAAGTGTGACTGCTGCAGATTTCTTTGTGGGCAGAAAATGCGGCAACGCAGGCAGGAGCCCAGTACAAAAGGCCAGCTTGCAGCGCCGGCAGAATCAGAATGCAAGAGTGACAGAGGGGGAGTGAGCGAGCTCAGTGGAGCTGTGTCGGGACTGCTTCACAATTTCTTTCTGGCCAGAAAAAGCCACCAATGCAGGCAGGAGCCCAGTACAAAAGGGCAGCCTGCAGCGCCAGGAGACACAGAATGAGCGAGTGAGGAGGGGGAGTCAGTGAGCTCAACAGGGCTCTGTTGGGACTTAGAAACATAGACTTTGATGGCAGATAAGGATCGCTTGGCCCATCTAGTCTGCCCATTTCCCTACCTACAGGATAGGCCGCAGATCCTAGTTAACCAACAGCCTATTTCTTCCTATCCCCCACAAGAATTGCCTTATGTCTGTCCCATGCATTCTTGAATCCTCCCACAGTTTTAGACCCCACAACCTCCTCAGGAAGGCTGTTCCATGCACCCACTACCCTCTCTGTGAAATAATACTTCCTCACATTGCCCCTGAAACACCCTCCTTCTATCTTTAAATTGTGTCCCCTTGTTCTTGCAAGTCTCTTTTTCTGAAAGATGCTACCCTCTTGGACCTTGTTGATTCCACTGAGGTACTTTAAAGTTTCTATCATGTCCCCCCTCTCCCTTCTTTCCTCAAGGGTATACATATTAAGCTCCTTTAGTCTCTCCTCATACAGCTTCTCTTGCAGACCCTGCACCATTTTAGTTGCCCTCCTCTGGACTACCTCTATCCTGTCTATGTCCTTGCGGAGATGGGGTCTCCAGAATTGGACACAGTACTCCAAATGGGGTCTCACCAACTGTCTGTACAGAGGGATAACAACTTCCTGTTTTCTGCTGCTGATGCCTCTCCCTATACATCCCAGTATGTATCCCAGGACTGATTTTGCTAGTGGGCAGAAAAAGGCAGCAATGCATGCAGGGGCCCAGTACAAAAGGGCATCCTGCAGTGGCAGGAAAACCAGAATGAGCGAGTGAGTGAGCTCAACAGAGCTGTATTGTAACTGCTGCATATTTCTTTGGGGGCATACGAAGGCAGCAACGCAGGCAGGAGCCCAGTAGAAAAGGGCAGCCTGCAGCGTCAGCAGAACAGAATGAGCGAGTGAGAGAAGGGCAGTGAGCGAGTTCAATGCAGCTTTGTTGGGACTGCTGCAGATTTCTTTGTGGGCAGAAAAAGGCGCCAACAGAGGCAGGAGCCCAGTACAAAAGGGCAGCCTGCAGTGCAAGGAGAACCAGACTGAGTGAGTGAGACAGGGGGAGTGAGTGACCTCAACAGAGCTGTGTTGGGACAGCTGTGGATTTCTTTGTGGGTAGAAAAAGCCACCAACACAGGCAGGAGCCCAGTACAAAAGGGCAGCCTGCAGCACCAGGAGAAACAGAATCAGAGAGTGAGAGAGGGGGAATGAGCCACCTCAATGGAGTTCTGTCGGGAGAGCTGCGGATTTCTTCCTCAGCAGAACAAGGTGCCAATGCAGGCAGCAGCCCAGTACAAAAGAGCAGCCTGCAGCACCGGGACAGACAGACTGAGCCAGTGTCAAAGGGTCACTGAGCGAGCTCAGCATACCAATGCAATCAACATTCGGCACTGACAAATGCTTGTTGTTTTTTCTTTCTTTACAAACTATTAATAAAGCATATCAAATAAACAAAAAAGAAAAACATTGCAGGTCTGTGAGGTTTTTCTGCATGCATCATATTTTCCATCACAGAGCTGTTTGTAACTGATTCCGCGATTAACAGCAGCTTGTGGCTGTTTTTTGGCACAGTTGCATTAAAATGCTATACCTGATTAGTATCAGGCATAGCGTCTGCCACAAGATGGCAGAGCATTCCAAGGGTGCTGATGACATCCACATTTGGACTGCACCATGGCTCTGTAGGGCCCCTTGCTTCTCACAAATGGCTAACTCTTGAGTGGTTCACACAAAGTGCCATTGGGAGTTGCACGACAGTCTGACTCTGGCTTGTCAAGTCCCCACAGCTATACCAGCCACCCATGAAACAATTCAGGACTGGCGCCAGTGCGGAGATTTTTTTTCACACTGGTGGCTGCGATATGGGACTTTGTCCCATAATGTTTTCAAAATCCTTCCCCAGGCACTGAACTTCCAACCTACTCTGAGACTGGGCCATTTTGCCAAGTGAATTATTACTAAAGGCTTTATGAGTATCCATGTATTTACAAAATGTATTGCTGCTCTAATGACCTGAAGTGAGCTACTCTCAATCTGTTCACTGCATTCTAAAGTTTGCTGCTATTTTGCATAGTTGAATCTTTATCAAAAGGAAGTGCTGCTGTAATGAACTAAAACTGGCAGCCTTGAATTTACTCACTTCACAATTCAAGAAAGCTGCCAGCTACTTTGTAAAGCTGAATTGTTCTAAACAATGAAATGCTGATTTAATAAACTGAAATTAGCAGCTTTGAACTTACTCCATCTGCATTATAAGAAAGTCTGCAGCTACTTTGCACTGAAATGATTGTTTATAACCCTGCTCTTTCTACATTTTAAGAAGGTTTGTTGCAGTGAATAGCCATAGGCGGGGTATTGTCTGCGGGCATCCCCCCAGATGACACCTGGATGGATAGGGGGATATTTTCCATCCATTAGGGGGCAGGCAGATAGGTAGGATTTCCATGGGTAGGGGGCCTGTTACCTACTGGAAGGAGAGGCTTGGGTTATTTAAGTGACTGCAACAAAGGCTCTGCCTTCTTTTGGCCCCCAACATTCTGCAGATACCCTCCTAATCCATCTCCTCAGAAAAGTGGGGGCATGGAACCAAGGTAGGTTCCCCCCCCCCCAGGTTTTCCATTTCGTCACCATCCCCAGCAGGTTTTTTTTTCAGTAATAGGTGGGTAGCTAGGCCGGGTTTGTCAGGTGGTGGTAGGGTAGTGCAATAGATGGCAGCATGGTAGTTGTGCAATATTGTACAGGGGTTAACAGGGTTGTTGCACCTTTTCAGGTGGGCCCTGAGGCTGGGGAGAGGTGAGGCCTTGGCGGCTAGTACCAGAGGGGTGCCAGCTATAGGCGAAGGACAACTCTCTGTCTTAGGTCACCAGTCAGTGGTATCCTCAGATGGTGGAGGGCACTCTCTAGACTATTTATTACTGTGTCGACATTGTATAATGTGATTTAATATCACTTGGAAAAAAAGGAGTAATTTAATAATACGTCGACACTGTATAATATGGTCTGATGCCACAATTAGGTATTTGTTAATATGTGTAGTGATGTTTTGTAAAAATGTGCAATTCAGAATTGAGTCTTTACCTTAGCAAAATAGTCATTTTTTTTTTCTATTGGTAACCAGGTAGGGCCCACGAGGTACAAGGGCCTGTTTTCATTGGCAACCTTGGGAGCACTGGGGAGGTTAAGTGACTTGCTCAGAGTCGCACAGCATGCAAGTGGAGGTTGTAGGAATCAAACTCCAGTCTGCTGGATGTACCAAGTACAATCACAGCTTGTTATGCTAACCTCTAGGCTATACTACCACCCTCTTTATACTGATAGCCTTCTTAGGTTGCTGCCCTTCGAACTGAGACTGCTCAGACTATACTGTTGCTGTCTAAATTTGTAATTCGGACATAGGCGCACACACAGCACAACCCGTTAGGTTGCTGCTGCCCCTGCTACCGAGACTGTCTAGAATATACTGCCGCTGCCTTAACTTACAATTTCAATCTATGCATGTGCAGGGAACTACAGGCCTAAAGTCTGCTTCTGCCTGTGCTATTGACACTGCTCAGAATATATTGCTGTTGTCTAAATTTGCAGGTCGAACTTAGGCACACTGAATGTTCAACAGCCCATTAGGCCATCACTGAGACTGCCAACATGAAGATTATATGAATGCTGTTTAACTTCATATCAATATTTTACCATTTCCTAATCCACTATACCCCTGTGCCTGCCATAAGTCAGTCACCCCCTCCCCCCTTATCTTCCTTCTCCCCACCTGTTGTACTCAGTAGTGTCATGGGTATCGTACAGTTTGGGCCTCCATCAGTACTTTTCGCTGAGCCTGCTAATGCCTTGTTTTTACTACGGTTTTGCCACCATCTGCACTTTATTGTGCAGTTTGTTCTTGTTACTATTTATTTGTAACTTGTACTGTTTTGATTACTGTAACTTATTTGTTGTAATTTATATTTGTACTCTTCTCCTCCCCCTCCCCACAGGATGCATCCAGAAATAAGCTACAGTATTACAGCTCAGTATGTCTTTCCGGGTAAATGTTTTAAACAAATAAATAAATATACTGTATACAAAGAACAAGACCTAAAATAAATGGAAACAGTAACAAAACCACTAATATTGTCTAAGCAACTAAATTATTGAGAACCCAAGTTCTGACATTTTCAACTTGTCAGAAAAAAAAGTTCTGAGGCATTTATTTTCAATTGAATCTGGATTCTGAGTTGAGCTACTCTATGCAGACAGCAGGTCTCACTCCTCTGAAAACTGCTTTTCAATTGTACAGGCCATCTGTACTCGCATGGCTGCATGCTGAGTGAGAAACAATTAGGAATCATGAGAAACAGTCTTGGATCCTCCCCTGACAAAAAGCCACTATTTGTTCTAATTGTGCCTGTTTTTTTTGCCGAGCAAAAACATGGGATGTTTTCAAATTGTACATTTCTCAGATATCTAGTTGAATAAATGTGCTTTTTGAGAGAATTGCAAGATTGACATTTTGGCACAATTTCGATAACAAAACAGTCGATTTCTTTCTATTTCACTGGCATAATTAAAATGTTACCTATCAATAGTACTTTGCTTGTTAGTGTTCCTCAAACAGATCATTAACGAGTCACTCAGATTGAAAGATAACAGCTGGCTGCTTTAAATAACCAAGCAGTAACAATTTTACAAAACTGAGTACAAAGATCAAAATGTTGTTCAACAGAATCACCAACTATAATAAGAAATGTGCCATAACTGGGAATTGAAACAATCCCTTGAAATACTGTCTTTGTGTGTGTGTGTGTAGTTTTGGGGGGGGGGGGGGAATTCTCCTCACAGTCTTTCTTTCTGTTTACAGTTTGTGCTCCCCTATCCAAACTTTGCAAACCATTTACAAATTGTCAAGCAAAGCTAGTATCCTGGGGTTCCCTCTGATTCATTATAAGGATTTAACTAGTCTCATCTCACGGCATCTCTATGCTCTCTCCTTAGGATGAGTAATCACCATTACTGGGCAGACTAGATGGAGAGCCATTCTGACATCAAAAGTTGTTTAAGAACAAGGTCCCTGGAATTCTGCGATTCTGTAGCAGTGGAATTTTGCACAGAATTTTGCAGCATGCCACAGAATGTACAGTATATAGTGCTGCAGAATCATAAATTGTGTGTCACTGCCACATTCTGAAATTGTGTGTCACTGCCACGTTCTGAAATTATGTTTCCCAGCTTCTTTCTGAGACTGTGTCATTGCTGCATTCCACAATTGCAACCTGGTGATATTTTGAAATCTATTACCTGCAGTATTTTAAAGATTGCATACAACGTTGTCATTCTAAAGCCATGTTTGCCACTGCATTCCATCCCCCTTCACATTCTGAAGTACTGTACCTTGCATCGTCACATTATGGAAGTTCATGTGCTGACAACTCCCCCCCCATATCAGTTTTCCTTTTTCAGATATTTACTACATCTGTAGTTTTAAGTAACATGGGCGAAATAAGTCATATAAGGTAGCTTGCAGGGAGGACTAGGTTGTGAGTTCAGGAGATGACATCAACAGCAGCTTATCACTGAAACTGGCTTTTTTGAACAGGCAGTGAATTAAGGGTTACACAATGACTTGTAACTTTTGAACAAAGTAACTAATATATCTGATTTTTGGCATGAGGCTGATTGAGGATATATTGATCCAAATTCTCAATTTATTGATGCCAAAAATGTTGGTCTCAGTCCCTCTTTAACTTCCTTGTGTTCCCAGGTCACATCTGGAAACAAGCTTCAGCTTAGAGTGCTACTCCTGGTTGAACAATGTACCCTTTAAATATTCTGAATCAGTAATCAGGTTCTAAGGGAGAATATATCACAGCCTAAATTCTTTCCTGTGAGCTCTTTATAGGCTTTTCAAAACTTATGTTTGGTCTCCCATACTTTGAAGTTGTTTATTTTTATGGTAGTCAAATTTTTTTTTTCCCTGATGATAGATTTACACTTATTGCACACCATTTTATACTCAACTAACTTCTCTCCATCTCGTTTTTTTTTTAAATTTTGATCATAACTTGTTTTTTTTCCTGAAGCATTTTCAGTTTGTCAGAGGTAATCTACCTTGACTTGTTGCCCCTCACTCTCAATGTCCTAAAGGGAATTTGGGTGTCACATATGGCATTGCACATAGATAAAACTCTGTCAAGGGCTGAATCGATATTATCAATAATATCAAGAGATGACCAGTTGAGTCCGATTAGGGCCTGGTTACATTTGTAAGAATCCAAATGCTAGGTTACGAAAACAAACTGTGACTGGCTTTACATTTGGCTTTTTTGCTGACTAATAACAATAAATAGGACAATTACAATGGTCACTAATGTAATCTGGAGGAGTACCACGTTCAACTATTTTCTACGGATGGGAATCAGCAACCCAATCAAGTAATGTATGTGCCCCGGATTTATGATTGTAATAGGTGACTGAGTTTACTGCTTGGTAGATTCCAAGCTCCTGAAACAAAAAGCTAAACTTACCAGAGGTCCCATTTAACCAGTTAGCATTAAAATCACTTAATAGCCACCATTCAGAGGGTAAAGTTTTAAAAATAGCATGGATAATGTCCAGGCCATTGTTCTGAAATCCAGAGGGAATTTTTTTTTTTTTTTTTTTTAGTTGTTTAACCAGGAGTAGCACACTAAGCTGAAAGCTTTTTTGCAGGTGTGACCTGAGAGCACAGGGAAGTTAAGTGACTTGCTCAGGGTCACACAGTATGCAAGTGGAAGCTGTGGCATTCAAACCCAGGTCTGGTCTGCTGGATGTCACCAGATTTTCAGCTGACAGCCTTAAACTACTGCGCTATACTGCTTCCCAAATATAATGGAATATAAACTACAGTAAAGATAATAACCTAAACTCACCCCAATATCAGGTTGAGACATAAAAATCACATTTAGACTTGACTTGGAGGGGTAACTTAGCCACACTTAAACCCTTCCCGACTTAAAGCATACAGCCCTCACCTCTCTTGCCCTTTCTGTCTTTCCTGAATGTTGTGATTCCACCTATATGAACATGCCCCTCTGTTATGCCTTCATGTAACCAAGATTAGGAAATTCCTAAATGTTAAAGGAGTTTTCAACCATCCAGGCATCAAAAAGACCTTTGTTACCAAAAACAGTCCATACATTTAGGTGAGCAATCTTCAGAGTTGGTTGCAGGCTCTTAGCAGAGAGGGGCTTCTGTTTCATACCAGGGTGCTGCCATGCTCTCCTGTCCACCTCACTCCCAGGTGCCAGTACCAACCATTGCCACCAGGTTGGTCCTGTCAGCTATGCCAATGAAATGTCCCACTGATATACTGCTGCTGAACTGGGGACTGCAGAGAACAGGGCAGGTGCTGCAAATAGAAGGTGAGCTGGACAAAAACCTGAAGTGGTAGCTCCTGTATTATAGTAGGGTGCTGCCAAGCCCTTCCCCAAGTCCACGTCACTCCTAGGTGATGGTACCGACCATTGCCACCAGGACAGTCCTGTTGGCTATGCTGATGCAAAGTCCCATTGATATATTGCTGCTGGGCTTGGAGAGTGCATAGAAAAGGGCAGGTGCTGCAAATAGAAGATGAGCTGGACAAAAGTATAATGTAGCAGCTCTTGTTTTATAGTGGGGTGCTGCCACGCCGCCAGTCCACATCACTCCCAGGTGCCAATACCAGTCACTCTCATTAGGTTGGTCCTGTCAGTTATGTTGATTTAAAGTCCCACTGATATACTGCTGCTGGGCTGGGAGAGTGTGGAAAACAGGGCAGGTGCTGCAAATAGTAGGAGAGCAGGACCTGATGGACCTACTGTCCCTCCTGACCTTAAATTATGGTTACCTAGAACTGGGATAATTATGGTGATCATGACTGAATGCCTAACTGCAGGGCTCTGTATTGAGAGCCCTTTGGTTCAGTGTAAGATGTTCAATCAAACGTGATTGGAAATTTATTAATTGAAGAAAATCGATGCAGCTGCCTTATGCTTATCCGTGGCAGACATTCATGCCGTTTCTATTAAAGATTTGGTAAGTACTAATTACAATCTCACTATTTTGAAAATTGTACATGGTCTGGCTTCATCTTTCCTCTTGTTTGATGTCTCCATACTCTACCTTGTGTTTCTTTCTGCCTCCCTTCTTACCTTCTTCCTTAGATCCCTAGCCTGTATTGGTGGTCTCCTCAGTTTCTCTACTTCCAATGTCAGAAATAATCTTCCTCTTTACCTTCATCACATTGATGCTACTCCACTCTAAATCCCTTCATAGTGCATTCTTTTTCTCTTTTGTCTTCTCTCCATTGCCTGGAGTCTAGATAATGAAGTTATGCCAGTAATATAAATCTGATGCTTGTAAAGTCCCTGTTGTACTAATTCTATATAATGTAATCTTCCACTTGTATTTGCCTGATGTTCATGTATGTACATTGTAATCTCCCGGGTCGCACCTGAAAATAGGCACTTGGCTGTCTAGTGTGCTTACCCGGTTAACAAAAGCAAATAAATAAATAAATAAATAATAGTTTCCAGTGTGACTTACCTAGTAATATTTGTATTGCAGTGTGTTGTCAGCAGTTGCTGCTGTTTCAGTTGAACTGTTACTTGTTAATCATTCTCCATTAATTTGATATTTTTCAAATTTCTTTCTGTGAATTCCTATTTAAAACATTTTGTACGAATGTCCCTGTATATAATTGTGTTACACTGAAGTTTGCTTTCTATGCAGGGCTATATTCCATAAACAGGGCCCCTAGTGCTCTGTTGCACTTTGTCCTGATTTCTGCAGCAGGGCTCCGGGCTCCTAGGTTTCTGCGGCTACATTTTTTGAGTTCTGTACCATGATTTATTCATTTGTATGGCAGAATGCAGTCATGCCATTGGCTAAAATATGAAGTGATGTCATTGAAGACATCACATGCTGAGCATAGAAGAGGGGCGTCAGGATAAATAAGATGGGGAAGGGAGTTGGGCACTATGGAAAAAAACGTATATCTGAATGAAAATTTACCAAGAACAATTAAATGTGGCAGTGATGCACAATTTCAGAATATGGCAGTGATGCACAATTTCGGAATGTGGCAGTGACACACAATTTCAGAATGTGGCAGTGACGCACAATTTCGGAATGTGGCAGTGGCACACAATCTTAGAATATGACAATGATGCACAATCTTGGAATGTGGTAGTGACGTGCAATCTCAGAATGTGGCGGTGATGTGTAATCTCAGAATATGGCAGTGACATACAATCTCGGAATGCAGCGATGTAATGCTCAGTTTTGGAATGTTTCGGTGACCGTTTTGGAATGTGGAGGTGACTCACAGATTCGGAAAGTGGCGGTGATGTATAGTTTCAGAATGTGGTGGTGATGTATAGTTTCAGAATGTGGTAGTGATGCACAATTGTTTTAGATGTGGTGGTGATGCCGTTTTAGAATGCCGCGGTGATGCAGTTTAGGAATGCGGCAGTGACAGTTCAATGACTCACAGATTCGGAATATGGTGGTGATGTATAGTTTCGGA
Organism: Neoceratodus forsteri; assembly: GCA_016271365.2. Taxonomy (NCBI): domain Eukaryota; kingdom Metazoa; phylum Chordata; order Ceratodontiformes; family Ceratodontidae; genus Neoceratodus; species Neoceratodus forsteri. The sequence continues at coordinate 718,539,016 of CM028137.1, forward strand.
ATGTGGTGGTGACGTACAATCTCTGAATGTGGCGGTGATGCACAATTTTGAAATGTACCGGTGATGCAGTTTAGAAATGCGGCAGCAACAGTTTTGGAATGTGGTGGTGACACAGGTTCAGAATGCGGTAGTGACACACAGTTTCGGAATGTGGTGGTGATGCACAATATTGGAATGTGGCGGTGACACACAATTTTGAAATATGGTGGTGACATACACTTTCAGAATGCAGTGGTAATGCACAGTTTTGGAATGCGGCTGTGACACAGTTTCAGAATGTGGCGGTGACATACAGTTTCAGAATGCGGCGGTGGCACAGTTTCAGAATGTGGCAGTGATGCATAATTTCTGAATGTGGCAGTGACAATTTTGGAATGTGGCAGAGAGTTTCGGAATGTGACATTGACACACAGTTTTGGAATGCGGTGGTGACACAGTTTCAGAATGTGGTGGTGACGCAGATTCAGAATGCAACAATGACACACAGGTTCAGAATGCGATAGTGACGCACAATTTCAGAATGTGGCAGTGATGCACAGTTTCGAAATGTGGCAGTGATGCACAGTTTCGAAATGTGGCAGTGATGCACAGTTTCAGAATGTGGCTGTGACACACAGTTTTTGGAATGTAGCAGTGACACTCAATTTTAAAATGTGGTGGGGAAGCTCAATTTTGGAATGTGGTAGTGACAGTTTTGGAATGTGGCGGTGACTCAGTTTCAGAATGTGGTGGTGACGCATAATTTCAGAATGTGGCATGAGGCACAATTTGGGAATGTGGCAGGGACAATTTTGGAATGTGGCATTGAAAAGCAACTTGGCAGGGATGTGCAATTATGGAATTTGGTGGGGATCCACCATTTCAGAATGTGGCAGGGATGCGCAATTTGGAATGGGGAAGGGATGTGCAATTTCAGAATGTAGCAGGGACGCATAATTTTAGATGTGGCTGGGAGACACTTACGGTGACATCAGCAACCTAAGGGCTGCTTGATTCTGTGGCTCTGCCTGCCTCCTTATCCAAATCCAGAAGCATGTGAAGTCAAAAATATGGATTCAGCAGCCAAAGGTACCAGATACAAAGCTCCCCTTCCCCAGGAATTTGGGGACACCAGCACAAAAGCTCCTCAGCCAAGAAAAGCTTCGCTCTTGTACAGAGGCGGCAGATTCAGAGGGCTGCATGTCTGTCACCTAGCCAAAAGAAGAAAAAAATACAGACTTAATTGCCTCAATTATACAAGTGCTAAAACAGTTGCCAAAATGGATCAAACTCTCATAGACCTCTGTTGCGACATTGGCAAAATAGAACATCGGACAGACCAAGCTGACCTTTCCCTTGCTAAATTCATGGAACAGGCCAACAGACATGGCCGCCTACTGCGGTATTTGTTAGCCCAGTACCAGGGAACTCACCCATCATCTCTATGACCTTGAGGGCCAGAGCCAAAGACAGAATATTAGGGTCTATAGAGTTCCCAAAGGTGCAGAAACTGGGTCTCCCAGTGCCATCTCTTTCCTGCAGTTGCTGCTTAGGGAAGTCCTTCACCTTCCAGATAACTTGGACTTATCCATGGACCAGGCCCATATATCTCTAGGCCCGAAACCCACCAATGCAGGAGCATGGCCATTTCATTTGTGGCCAAGCTGACTTCCTATGCAGCTAAGGAGGAATTACTAAAATGGGCCTGGCAGCATGGAGAACTACGCAACCAAAATAACCGAATCTCCCTGGACAACAATTATACATCGGCTGTACAAGAAAGCCAAAGAACCCTCTGGCCAATACTAAAAAAACTAAAGTTCAGAAATTTGTGGGCTCAAATTCCTTACCCTGCTAGGCTACAGGTGGTAATAGACAGGGGCACCCATGTCTTCGCTAATCTCCTGGACACCTCATGGTATCTGGAAGGGCTAGGGATTGCTGTCCTTTCCATGGCTAAGGAACATTTAGAGAAAGATTTGCTGAATTCCATGTTATCGCTTGCTCAAAAAAGGTCTCACCCACACAGGGGATGCCCAGAAAAATAAACACACCAACCTGTGTGCCAACATTGGAGCATGCTGAGGACCTACGGTGACCCAGGAAGATTTATAGAACTGTGCCTAATCTGTGGGAATCCGCTGCTGCTTCCTCCACTTCTGACACCAGCTTTGAGACCCGCATGGACACTTGAACTGGCTTTACTTTCCTGGACCTCTGACTGATACCTTGTCTTGAACCTGGGGGCCTTACTGTAGAGCCCCCAGTACATGGGAAGGCCCATCAGGTTGGCTACCTCCCCCCTTTTCTTTCCTTTGTCCATGGCTTGTGGTATAGGAAGGTGGCCAAACCATGTATGCTGACAAGATCTGTAAGTACTAACGATTGTCTGCCTTTAAATATAAAAGACAGGCTACCAATTAAACAAACTTTTGATCACGGTTCCTGTATCCAGAATTGGATCCTGGACTCAGTCGATGGGCTTGTAGTTGAGAGTCTCTCTGTCTAATGACAAAAACAATACTTGCCCCCAGACAGCCAGGCAGGACCAATCTCAGCAGCACCCAGGGCAAAGAAAGGTAAGCCGGGAGGCACTTCCCCCCCTGGAAGGAGAGAACCCATCTGGTGAAGAGATACATCGGGTTGCCCTGGGCTGGCTGCAATATGAGGCCAGGAAGCTAGCAATGGGGTGGGTTCAAAGGGGAGGAAGGGCTTCCTTGGCAGGGCCTGATGGAGAGGCCAGTCGGATGCAGGGGCGATAAACAGATAATGCAAAACAAAAAAACAATACTTAAATATTGAACAGACTTTCGACTCCTTTATTGCACTTAAAGGGCTACCTTTATGTCTGTGCTGCCTCTGTGACACCATAAGTAATTCTGTGGGACTGCTCCCAGAATGTGACCAGCAGGATATAACACCTGTCTCACTATATGGGAGGCATGGTTAACACTGCATGCCACATTCAACTCTTATAGTTATACTGATTAAAGCATTGTGTTGAAAGTTAAACTTAGCCAGGTGTTAAAATCATACTGACAGAAGTACTGTGTTGAAAGCTAGAATTTAGTTACATTTGAGGTTTAATAAGTTAAAAATTCCCATGAGTTCATATGGCTGACTCAGGTGAATGAGGGGTGGGGCAGAGGGTAGGGACAAGCAGCTACCCCACAGGGGTGCCTTAATCACCTCTAGTGCCCTGCTGACATAGCCCTGGTCAACAATTAGGGCAGCTGATCCCCATTCCCCAAGGATAGGTGACACAGTCCTGCCTACCTTCTACCATGGAAGGGCACTGGAGTGATTGAAGAACTTTGTCAGGGATGGAGCCTAGAACAGGGGCCCCCCTCCACTGCTGTATAGGATACCCCACCTGTCATCCCTGGGGCCTGGATGGTACTGTATCTCTATTTGGAGAAGATTTCTGGGGTGTTCCCTGATAGCTTGCCCCCAATAAGAAGCTCTGGGAAAATGTCTGCATGAACTGTGGGGGGGGAGACATGCACCCTACATCATCAATGCCAATCTTCTGGGCCCTCGGGGATTTCCTTGCATAGCTGCAGTAAGTAATAGATGGACCCCCCGGCCCTTGTCCCTTAGATGAAGCCAAGCAGCATATTCACTTGCTCAATTACATTTGTTCTTGCCCAGCATCCAGCTCACACCCTTCCCCTCCTGGGGACCTTGAAACTCAAAACTTTATTTACTTGCACTGGAACTCAAGAGCATAACTGGGAACAGAAGGGGGCAGGATGTCCATGCAGCTGGGGAGGGCAAGTTGCTATTGTGGATTCCAAGAGCAGGCTGTCATGCTCTTTAAGATTTCATTATTTTTTTTTTTTGCTACCCCGGGACTATGAAAAGTACTCTGGTCCGGACTACATTTAACTCTGTCCTTGTACCCTGCAGGGCGGGTGGTTGGAATGAACCTGCCTGCCTAGAACGGGACGGGATAGCAATTGTCACTACAAACAATTATAGACATAGGGAATATATGGATTGGGGGGGCAGGGAGGAGGGGGAGACTTGGTGTTATCCCTTGTTATTGTTTAAGCACCGTTTCACATGTTGTTGCTGATGTTGGGTAGCCAGTGGGCTCAGAGCTGGTCTACTTGAGCCCGACACTTTGGCTTCTTCCTCACCGAGGTGGGGATGACTGCATCACAGGAGTGATGTCTCACAGGCTGATTGGAACACTTCAATCCGACCTAGGAAGCCACACTAAATATCAAATGGAAACAGTCTGAATATTTGTTCCACAACGTATTCTGTGGACCAACATGTGGTCGGGATTGCTACATTCTCTTACTGAAAGGGAAGTGTTGCAGGAACTGTACTCCTGCACCCTGTTTCCGCATTACTTGCTGTTTATTAGTTATGCTGTTAATGTTTCTGTGTTTTACTACTGCTGTCTGTTTATTGTTACTGGGTACACTCACTTAAATTTAGAAGTCACCTTTTTCCCTATTACTACAACCATAATCTTGCAAGCTAGGACAGTAGATATAAACTTAACTTGGCAACAATGGCTTAAGACAGCGACACAATTTTGTCATACAATATTAATGGTATAAATAATCCAATTAAGAGGAAACAGGCCCTCAAATATATCACCACATAGAGATGTGATGTCATTTTCCTGGAGGAGACCCATCTTTACCGCAAAAAAGTAGTCAAACTTAGAACCAGGGCATTCCCCAGCCTCTATCATGCATCCTTGAAGTAGGGACGGAAAAGAGGGGTGGCTACCCTGTCCTCTGCCTCCTTTCTTTTGAGGTGGTGGTGGTGGTGGTGACTATAGACCCAGGGCTCGATATGTAATGGTTGTAGGCAGAGTGCAGGACACTATGATATAACACTTGTGAATATTTACTCCCCACCAGGCTCACCATTGAACTTTTTCTCAATGATAGAACACGTAGTAGAAAAGTTGAAAGGCTTCCTGGTATGGGGGACTGAAACCTGATCTTTAATAGGTTCCTCGACACAACTTCTCAGATCCCTAACCCCAACACTAGGACAGCCTGCTCATTCAAACTCCTGACTGAGTTAGGCTTAGCAGATATATGGCTGGTAAAATACCCTCAAGTCAAGGACTACACTTATTTTTCCCCTCGGTTTAAGATTTTTTCCAGAATGGATACCTTCTTTACATATATAAAAAAGACATGTCCTCCCACGGCCCGAAGTGGGTGGGCATGTCCACCTTCTCTAATCACCTGCTGATATTCTTTGAGGTTAATTTAATGATACCCCAGAAGTCCACCCACTGGAGGCTGAATATACAGTATCTTTACTTAGGGAAAAGGAAACACTTATCTGAAATGTAAAGAACAATACAGCATAATGTCAAACCAGGTATCACCCCCAAGATCCTATAGGATACTGTAAAAACAATGGTCAGAGGAAAACTCATTTCAATAGCTGTATACAAGAAAAAAGACAGACAACAGCATCTACGGAACTCAGGCTGGCACAAGGCATCAAGAAGGGGGAGAAGAACTTCTTTAAGTACATCAGGGAGAAAAGGAGCTGTAAGGACCACATAGTAAGGATTAGAAAGGAGGGGGGTTGGGTGGAAGCAAGGTGCGATTATGGAAGACTAAATGAGTACTCTGCTCAGTATTTACTAAAGAGAAGAGGGGTGACACCCAAGGTGGCAGAAATGGCAGCGTGGGGGGGAGTGGGACAGATGGGGAAATCATGGAGAGCAGAGTTTGAGAGGGTTTGAAGGCACTGAGGGTGGACAGGCACCAGGCCCAGATGGCATCCACCCTGGGTACTGAAGGGCTGGCAGAGGTCCTTGCAGGACCTTGGCAGACCTATTTAATGCCTCACTACATTTGGGGTGTGTACCTCAGGACTGGAGGATGGCTCATGTGGTGCCTCTCCACAAGAGTGGCCCCAAGGATGAACCGGGAAACTACAGACCAGTGAGCCTCACATCCATCGTGGTTAAGCTAATGGAGACTATCCTGAAGGAGAGGCTGGTGGCCCTTCTAGAGGCCAAAGGACTACAGGACAGAAGGCAGCATGGCTTCATACATGGCAGATCCTGCCAAACCAACCTGGTCAAGTTCTATGACTAGGTAACTGGACAGGGGCCATGCAGTGGATGTCCTGTATCTGGACTTCAGTAAAGCATTCGACTCAGTGCCACATGGAAGGCTGGGAAGGAAGTTAGTAGGCACAGGGGTGGGTGCAAAGCTGGTGAGATGGGTAGGAAACTGGCTGCAGGGAAGGCAACAGAGGCTGGTGGTGGGTGGGGAGCTCTCACACCCAAGGGCAGTGACGAGCGGTGTTCCACAGGGCTCCGTGTTGGGACCAGTGTTGTTTGGGATATTCATTGCAGACATATCATGGGACATCAAGAGCAAGATCAGTCTGTTTGCTGATGATACCAAGGTAGGCACGGTGGTGGATGACCTAGATGGCAGGGGTTGCAGGATGATCTGGCAAGCTTGAACCTGGTCAGACACCTGGCAACTGGGCTTTAATGCCAAAAAGTACAAGGTGCTGCATTTTGGGATGAAGAATCCAAGAAGGAGTTACCAGCTAGGGGGAGTGCAGCTAGCCTAGACAGAGGAGGAGAAGGATCTGGGTGTGCTCATTACAGGGTCAATGAACAACTCGGCACAATGTATGAAGGCAGCTGCAAAGGCCAACAAAATGCTGGGTTGTTGCAAGGGGTATATCCTCGAGGAGGGAGGAGGTGATTCTGCCACTGTATAGGTCATTAGTTAGACCATGCCTGGAGTACTGCGTGCAGTACTGGCGTCCGTATCTGAAGAGGGACATTAAGTTACTGGAGGGGGTGCAGCGCAGCATGACAAAGATGATCAAGGGGCTGGGGGACTTATCATATGAGAGGAGGTTGAAGGAGTTGAACATGTACTCACTGGAGGAGAGGAGAGACAGGGGTGACATGATTGAAATCTTTAAATACATGAAAGGAATAAACAAGACAGGTACAGAGGGGCTGTTCAAAGTAAGGAGGGAGGGACACCAGGGGCCATGATATGAGACTGGAGCGAGGAAGGTTCAGGAGGGAGATGAGGAGACACTTTTTTACAGAGAGGGTGGTGGCTGGGTGGAATCGTTACCTGCTGAAGTGGTATGCAGTAGAACAGTGGACTGTCTAAATGAGGATGGGACAGGACAAGGGGAGGGTTAATGAAGGAAGGGTGAAAGGGAGGGCAGCTGCAGAATAAGGTGCTAGCTGTACATTCGAGCAGACTTGATAGACCTCTGGCCTTTATCTGCTGGCAAATTTGTATGTTCGTAGTGGCAGTTAGAAGAGCTTCACAGCCGGCCCGCCGCCAGCGTGTTGGATTTGGCCATGACGCCAGCACTCAGGTTCGGGAATGAGCCCGGAGCTGAGGGTCAAGCCGGGAGGGGAGGACTGAGCGTCCCCAAGGACTGCCTGCCCTCTCGGGGAAGGGGTACTTGAGCTCGGTGCTTGTCTGACCCAGGTGGAGACCTGAGGTACAGCAAGCCCGATGTTCCAACAGAGGGGAGCGACGCGCGACGCCGGGCGCTCGCACCTTGACGCCATCGGACCTGGCACGCCGAGAAACACCAGGAAAAACCCTTGCAGCCTCCTGGTAGACGGAGCACCAGGGGCCCGACCTTCAATGCCCTACCTGCCCGGGACAGCATGCCGACGAAGATTAGCGGAACGTCGGGGTGGAAGGGGGTCCCACCCCGTACCTGCCTGGGGGGTATAGCCACGGCTCCATGGGGCATGGACTGCACCGGCTCCAGGTAGGTGAGCGAAGGCTGATAAGCCCATAGGTGTCTCCCGAAGAGGAAGGGGCTGCAAGTAGGGAGAAGGATAAAGAGAAAAAAAAAAAAAAAAAGAAGAGCTTCATGAGTAGTTGCGGTCATTACAGTCTGCACAAAAGTTAAAATGGTCCAAGCCAAAAGATGAAGAGCTAAAACTGTTAAAAGCCAGAATACAAAATATACAAAAAGCTGAAACAGAAAAAGCTCTCTGGTACTTAAAACAAGGACACTATGAGGTGGGAGAGGAGCAGGGAAACTAAGTTCCTGGCTTTCAGCCTCAAGCAACAGGCAGTTAAGGGCACTATTAAAAACATCTAGTCTCTGGCCACGTCTCCTATAGAGGGGATCAGATTGTGGATGTCTTTGTCTCCTACTACTGACAGCTATACCAACAGAATCTCCCCCACCGGACAAGCTCAGATTCCTCCAAACCCTAAACTTACCATCCCTGACTTTGGAACAGAACCAGTCCCTTGTCACTCCCATATCTCAGGCTGAAATACTGACAACCATTAAAAACTTCAAGTCAGGTAAATACCTAGGCCCTGAGTGGTTTGGATGGGAATTCTTTAAGGTGTTCCAGCAGGAAACTGTTCCTTTTTTAAAGGATGTTTACACCAAGATTTGGAAAGAAGGGAGCTCCTTGCCATGGTCCTCGCACTATGCCACTATAACAGTACTTCATAGGACCCAATGACCCAATGAGTGCAGCTCCTACCACCAGATCGCTCTTCTAAACACAGAGTACAAAGTCTTTACCTCCATCATAGCGGGCCACCTTAATTTACTGCTCCCCTGACTTATACACTTAGAACAGATGGGGTTTGTCTTGGGCAGGCAGGCCCCTGACAGCAATCGCTGCACAATAAATATCATAAATGCCATCCTTTGTGCCCTACTACCAGCCTGTATTATGAGTTTAGATAAAGAGAAAGCTTTTGATCAGGTTTCTTGGAGCTTTCTCTTTATTGTATTGGAACACCTGGGCTTCCCACAGTCATTTATAGACGGAATAAGAGCTTTGTACACTGCTCCACAGGCCTATGTCAGGGTTAATGGAGGTATTTCAAATAGGTTTAGTCTAGGCAGGGGGACCACCGGGGATGACCCATCTCCTCTCCTCTCTTCTTCGCCCTTTATATAGAGCCCCTGGCAAGGGCAATTAGGATGGATAGGGAGGCAGTATAGCGCGGTGGTCTAAGGCTCTGAGCTGCAAATCTGAAGACCTGAGTTTGAATCCCACAGCTCCCTACTTGCATACTGTGTGACTTTGAGCAAGTCACTTAACTTCCCTGTGCTCCCAGGTCACACCTGTAAGCAAGCTTTCAGCTTAGTGTGCTACTTCTGGTTAAACAATTGGAAAAAAAGAAAGATATCCAAGGAATCCAGGTGGGAGGAATTATCCAAAAGATTTCACTATATGAGGATGATGTTCTCCTTTACCTCTCCCACCCAGAGACCTCGATTCCAAAATTATGGTCTCTCCTCGAGGAATTGGGATATCATGCTGGATATGCTTTAAATAAGATGAAGACAGAGGTGCTTCGGTCTTCTTATAACCCATTCGCCTGCCATGCTGCGGCTACTTCCATTCAGTTAGAGTGCCCCAAAATTAAATATTTAGGAACATACATCCCCAAAATCCTGAGCAATTTATTTGCAACAAATGTTGCCCCATTGACTTCTCAGCTTCAGCAAGACATCAACAAATGGTCCCTCTTAAATTTCCCAATGCACTCACGCATACAATCTGTCACTATGAACATGCTGCCAAGATTCTTATATCTTTTTCAGTGCCTCCCCCTCAATATCCTGAAGACGTAATTCCAGACATGGCAAAGATTCTGACTTAATATGCCTGGAACGCAAATATGCCCCTAATTAAATGCTTGATTATGCAAACAGACAAAATCTATGGAAGTAGAGCACTCTCAGACTTGGGAGGACTACTACATGGCAGCGTATCTGAGGGTAGCACTCCTCTGGACAGTACCGGAGTATTGGGCAAACTGGAAATTGATAGAACTGGGGGAGGAGGAGGGCACATCTTTGGAAGCCAGGGTTATGGACCCTTCATTTCAAACCAGAAATGGTGATGGCTCCTTCATGACAGCCCACTACACTCTGCAGGCTGTTTACAGAATTTGGGAAAAATAAAACCCAGTGCCCTCACTGGAATCCCTGCAATGTTTTGCCTGGAATGACTCCTTTCTACCATCTAGGTTAGACCATACCTTCCATAGAGGGACAACACTGGAGCTATGTTACGCAGGTCAACTGTTATCAGCTGGGGTGTCCCTAGATTTTCAAACAGTTTGGGAAGCTTTTGGAATACATAATTCTGACCATTTCATTTTTTGCAATTATAAACATACATTATTCATGCCCAGGAGGCAGAACGTGAACCCTCTCAGGCATTCCCTTTGCTTGAGGTGATTAAAGCAATTCTAAATCAACAAATACCTAAAGGTCAAATATCAGTACTATACAAGACTTCAATGAGCCTATATAGGGACTGCACTGCCCCCTTACAATCTAAGTGGCAACAGAAGGGAGGCATACATCTCACTGAAGGTGACTGAGAAAGAATATTTAAAATATCAAGCAAAATGATCCACTCCCCATTCTGGCAAGAATTTGCCTGGAAGGTTAGGTTGCGCTTTATTTTTTATTTTTACAATTTTTTATACCCCTGTTATACAAAGCGAGTGACGCTCCAACCACTTTCAAGCTTGTTGAAGGAAGTGCAGTGAGACTAGAACTCATCATTCACACATATTTTGGCAGTGTTTGGCTCACCAGCCTTATTGGCGGCAGGTAGTGAAAGCGGTTTGGGATTGGTTTATAATTGCCACCCCATTAGACTTGTCCAATATGATCCTTGGCCTGTCCCCTTCCGCTATCCGAGGGTCGGACCAGCTGTACCTTTGGAATATCCTTTTGGCAGCTGCTCACAAGGCCACTACTTGTAGATGGCTCAGGGAGGAACCTCCACTCATCCAACACTGGCTGGATGTAGTTCAAGACATCTTAGCCATGGAGGAGCTAACCTATAAGGTTAACCTGAAAACACATATCTTTGTTCCAAGAGGGACCAGATGGTTATTATGGAAAGAAACATGTTCCGTAGAGTGCACCTGACCCAGTAGATCCTACCGGACAGGGGCCCTTTCCTTTTATCTTTTTAAATGCAGCTATCTTTCTATGCCCTGTAACAGGATGTTTAAGTGTATACACATATTGGGGGGGGGGGTACTGGGATGTTAACCACTGTGAAGGGTGAGGTGGTCCTTGTTTATGTGTTAGTTTGGCAGACCTCTGTATCAGATCAGGTAATAGTTTATTGCCATAAGAAGCTTAATTAATGGCTAAAGTGACTGCTATTGACTTTGTAAGTTTCCCATGTGTCCTCGTATTACATGTACCCAGGCTTTTCAATAAAAATGAATTAAAAAGGAAAAGAATGTGGCTGGGACGCATGCTGTTGGAATGTGGTGGGGATGTGATGCACGATTTTGAAATATGGTGGGTGCATACAATGCTGGAATGTGGCAAGGACAAGCAATTTCAGAATAATTGGTGTGTCGTCCTGTCACATTCTGACATCGCGCATCCCCACCATATTCCAAAATTGCCAGTCCCCATCAATATCCTCAGTGTGTGTCCCTGTCATATTCTGAGACTGATTGTCCCACCACATTTTGAGATGGTGCATCTCTGTCACATTCTGAGACTGCGTGTCTCCCCCTCAACATTTTAAAATTGTGCACCGCCTTGACATTCTATCATTCTATGCCTTGGTTCAGTGCTGCATTCCAAAACCACCTTTTGACATGTTCTAATGTACTGTGCCATCATACCTCTCAACTGCTTTGAATTTTGCACAGCGCTATGATTTCCACTCTCAAATTTACCCTTGCTCTTTATAGGTTTACTGATATTCTTAATAATGTTAGAGCTATTTCTTGACTCACAAACTATTAAATCATTAAACTAAGTTGATAGAAACATTCATTATCGCTGACTATATGGGGCCCACTATTTGTAGACTTATTATTGTTTAAAATAAAAAGGTGCTACACATTCTGTCCATTTGCTATGATTTTTGAAGGCCAGTGCTACAATTTCTAATGCTGAGAGGTTGAGAGGTATGTATGCCATGTATCTGAACATTCTGGAAATGCAAGCACTGCAGCCAACCCTATGTCATTTTTTTTAAAGGATTACTATAGCTATAGTTTCTTAATCTTTGGAGAAGCAGGTCCTATAAGGTTGCTGACAGGGAGGACTAGATTGTGAGTTCTGAGTTCAGGAGATGACATCATCAGTGGCTCTTCACTGAAACTGGCTTTTTTTGAACAGGTAGTGAAATCAGGGCTACAAAATAGCTCATTACTTTAAAATGAAGTAACATCGAAACCTAATTTTTGGAATGAGATTTATTGGGGGTATGCTTATTCTAATTCTGCAATGTAGCACTTTTGGCGGGAGTCCCTCTTTAAGTGACTTGCTCACACACTGTGCACCTAGGCAGCTGTGGGATTCAAACCCAGAGCCTTAACCCACTGTGCTATTCTGCCTCTGAAAGGGAAAGGGAACATTATTTAAATAGCTTCAATATTTAAAGACAAATTTGGAGCTCTTCATCAATTTAGAGATTTGTTGTCTGGAAAGGTTAGCAGTTTAACTACTGACTCAATTTTCCCCATAGAAACATAGAAACTGATGGCAGATAAGGACTGCTTGGCCCATCCAGTCTGCCATTTTTGTTGTGTTGCTTACGCTGTAGACCCTTCCAGGTCTACGGCACTTTCTCTTCCTCCCCTTACCTATCTGTTATGATTCCCTTGTGCTTATCCCAGGCTTTTTTGAATGCCACCATTGTTTTCGCCCCATACTACTTCCACGGGAAGACTGTTCCAGGCATTCACCACCTTTTCTATGAAGAAGTATTTCCTCACATCTATCCTGAACTTACCCCCTCCAGCCTCATATTGTGGCCCCTTGTTCTAGAGCACCCTTTCCTCCAAAAAATACTTCCCACCTGCACCTTATTCACCCCGTGAGGCATTTAAAGGTCTCAATCATATCCCCCCCTTGCTTCCAGTGTGTACATGTTTAATTCCTTTAGCCAGAGCCAGCTTTAGGGGGATTGCGAACTGTGCATTCACACAGATCCCCAAGACCAGAGGGGCCCCTCAAAAAACTCAGCTGCTGAGTTGGCCTCCTTCTTCCTGGTCCTGTATGTACTAAGTAAAGTGCAAAAAAGGCCCAAAACTAGCTAAAAAGGAAGCTACAGGGAGGCCATGATAGGGATGAGGATGTTCCTTTGGGGCTTTGCGATTTATGATATGAACCCCGGCAAGCAGGTTCACACCAGGCCCCAAAATAGTTGGGGCCAGCACTGCCTTTAGCCTCTCCTCGTAGGTCTTTTGATGTATACCCTGTACCATCTCAGTAGCCCTCCTTTGGATGACCTCCACCCTGTCTATGTCCTTCCTGAGATGTGGCCTCCAAATCTGGACACAGTACTCCGGGTGGGATCTTACCAAAGACCTATATAGTGGTAACACCGCTTCCCTCTTACTGCTGATAATACTCCTACATATACCCCCGGCATCGCATTAGCTCTCCTGATCACTTTGTAACATTGCCTGCCCACTTTCAGGTCATCCGATATGATTACCCCCAGGTCCCATTCCTGCCTGGTTGTTGCTAGTATCAGTCCTCCCATTTTGTGCTGCACCCCCAAGTTTCTGTAACCCAGGTGCATTATTTTGAACTTTATTGCATTGAAGCTTAGCTGCCAAACTTTTGACCACTCCTCCAGTCATTTTATATCTTTCATCCTTTATACCCCCCTTCCCGGAGTGTCCACCCTGTTGCAAATCTTGGTGTCATCCACAAAGAGGCAGACCTTCCCTTTCAGTTCCTCTGCTATGTTGCTAATGAAGACATTAAAGAGGATTGCCCCAGTACTGACCCATGCAGTATCCTGCTGGTCACTTTCAACTCCTCAGCGTGAACTCTATTTACCACCACCCTCTGCCTATCCCCTTACCAGTTTCTTACCCAGCTTACCACCTTATTGCCAACCCCCCTGCTACCCAACTTGTTTACTCTGGCTTTCCTATCTCTACTAAACCCCTTCCCTACTCCCTCCTTTCACCCTCTATTTTATTTTGTAAATATGTAAATTTTCTTTAGTACTAGTTCTGTTATATACTATATTGCTGCAATAATGTACACTAGGCACAGGTGGTATGATGTTCTGTTGACTGTACAAAATACCCTGCATGATCTTAGCGGTCTCCAGCCTCCATCACAGTGGTTCCAAGCTCTATCGAACACTTATTCAACCTTGGACATTATCAAAGACCTATCAACCTTGGACCTTCTTGGACCACCCTGGTGTCACTGGACTGAAGTTGCGGATACTGTCTGCCTGCTCATGAATCACACCTGTAGATTAATATACTACTACGTGTATTGTTCTCCTGTCACTGACTGTACTCATTCTAGTTCATTGTTTTTCCTAATTGTAATATGTACCTAGTTATTGAATAGCTTTATTCCCCGGGTTGCCCCTGAAAAAGGTACATGCTTGTCTGCGTGGGCTCACCCGGTTATCAAAAATCAAATGAAAGAAAATAAATAAATAAATAGGTTCCTAAGGCCTTGCTGAAATCCAGGTAGGCAATGTCCACCATCCCTGCCTGATCCAACACCTTGGTTACCCAGTCAAAAAAATCTATCGGATTTGTTTGTCATTACCTCCCTCTGTAAAGTCATGCTGCCTCAGGTCCTGCAGTTCACTGGATTCCAGGTGTTCCACAATTCTTTCTTTCAACAGTGTTTCCATCAATTTCCCTACTACAGATGTCAGGCTGACAGGCCTGCAATTTCCCACCTCCTCCTTGCTAACACATTTGTGATGTGGGACTACATCCGCTCTTCTCCAGTCCTCCGGGACCATGTCAGTCTTCAGTGACCTGTTAAACAAGTCTCTCAGGGGTGCAGCTAGCACCTCCGTAGAAATAGTTCAAAGAAAACTGAAATCATTTAAATTCCAACAAGCCTTTGGGGATTAAGTAAAGATAAGTAGTGTTATTGTTTTAGAACATAAGGCATGTAATATGTATTAGATTTTATTATATTTAGATTTGTTAGATACTAGATGTATGATTGTATTACAATACGCTGTTCCTGATTCATACGTTGTAAAGGCACCCGAAGCCTTTGGGGAAGGGCGCCTCAAATAAATAACATCTACTACTACTACTACTACTACTACCACTACCACTACCACTACTACTACTACTACTACTACTAGTACCATTACCATTACTACTACCACTACTACTGCTACTACTACTACTGCTACTGCTACTGCTACTACAACTACTACTAGTACCACTACTACTACTACTACTACTACTACTTCTACCTCCCTGAGTTCCTTTAACACTCTTGAATGCATCCCATCTGGCCCCATGGCTTTGCCCACCTTCAGATTAGCGAGTGCTTTTCTGGCCTTCTCCTCAGAAATGGGACTAGTGTCTACTTCCCTTCCCTCCAAGCTCTTGGTGCTTATTTGTGGACCTTCTCCTTCCTCCTCTACTATGAACACTGAGCAGAAATACTTTTTTAAGATGTTTGCCTCTTCTTGGTCCTCCTCTGTACAGCCCCCCTCCCTCCTTTTTTAACCATTCAATCCCTCCCTTTGTTTTCCTTTTCTCACTAAAATTCGTGAAAAATGTATTGTCCCCCTGCTATACTGTCTGAGCTATTTTGTCCTCAGCTTGTGTTTTTGTACTCCTTACTGCTTTACTTGCCTCCCTTCATTTCCCCAGATATACAGTACTTCTCTGTTCTCCTCTCTCTGGGTCTCCTTATACCTTCTGAATGCCATTGTTTTTGCCCTTAACTTTTTTGCCACTACCTCGAGAACCATACTGGTCTCCTCCTCCTTCTGCTTTTGCTTATTTGCCTCACACAGGTTTGTTGCCCTTGCTATGCTCTCTTTTAATCTGGCCTATTTGCCCTACACCCCCGACATCTCCCCCATCAGGTCCTCTTGAAGGCATTCCCCAATCTTTGTAAAGCCAGCCCTTCTGAGATCCAGGACCCTCACCCTTGTGCAGCTGGATTCTGCTGCCATTCTTATATTAAAACATACTGTGCGATGGTCACTAGTCCCCAGATGACTTCCCTCTCTGACGTCCACCACACTGTCCCCATTCATAATTACTAGGTCCAGTACTATCCCACCCCAAGTGGGTTCACTGGCCAGTTGCCTGAGAAATGCCCCCCTTTAAGGAGTCCAAGCTAAGTCTTCTTCTAGCTGATGTTGCAGCAGGGTATTCTCCACTCTACATCTGGCAGATTAAAGTCCCCACCAGCACCACCTCCCCTTTCTTAGCCATTTTGCCTATGTTTTCCAATATTTCTTTGTCTAAGTCCTCTCCTTGTGTTGGAGGCCTATATACTACTCATATCTGAATGGTGACTCTGTTTCCAGACTTGAGGTTGACCCACAACACCTTAACTCCCAATGAATTCCCTGTATCTCAATCACTTTGATGTTCTCTTTAATATAATGCACCACTCCCTCACCTTTCCTTCCTACTCTGTCTCTTCTAAACATGATGTAGCCAGATATGACCATTTCCTAGTGATGGTTGTTTGTGCACAATGTTTCAGTGATGACCACAATATCCAGGCTTGCCTCAGCCATGGTGGCCGCCAGGTCTGGTATCTTATTTCCCAGACTTCTAGCACTGGCACACATGGCTATCCAAATTTTGTTAGTCCTATTCTTGTCCCTTATCACATTTTCTAGTTGTTCTCTCTTCCTCTCCTTTTCGTACCACCTACTTCTCTTTCCCCCTTCCTCCCATGCTAATCCCTAGCACCCTTGGTTGTCTTTCATTATGATGGGAATCTTTTTCCTCAGAAATTCTCTACCTTCTTTTACAGCCTGGGAAGGCAGTCTCTGTTGCCCCTTTACCCTGTGTCAACCCCTTGTCTAGTTTAAATTTCCATTGAAGTAACACTTAAACCATCCACTGAGGACTGACATTCCCTTCCTGAATGGATGCAGATCATCCCCCCTGTACAAGCGCTGATCCCTCCAGGTGGAGCCCTAGTCCCCAGTGTAGCCATACCCTTCCTCTCTGCACCATTCCTTCAACCAATGAGTTAAAGGCCTTTGTGTGGAGCTCCTTCTCTTTCCCCCTGTTGAAGATGCGTAACACTTCCATAAAGTCTACAGTGCGTACTACCTGCCTAAGACCCTTCCCCAGCTCCCTAAACTGCTGCTGCATTGTCCCTGTCCTTTCCAGAGCTAGGTCATTTGTCCACAGGTGAACAATGACATCCAGCTCCCCTTCCTTTCTTTCTATAGCCCTCACGATCCTCTGGATATACTTTCCATCCCTCTGAGCTGATGCACCATGTAGGCATGTAACCTCCCTCTCTACCCCCTTCCCTTCCTTTCCCTTAACTGTATCCCCCTGACTATGGAGTCATTTGCCAATCATTTGTTACCAAAATTGTATTTTAAAACTTTAACTTATGCTGATGTAAAATGTTATTTAAACAAGTATAATCCAAAATCAAACTTAGGACCTGCTGGTTTGGATTACAGACTGTTCAAAATTGCAGTTGACTCTATGGCTGTCCCTATCATGAAGTTGTTAAATCTTGCTTTGTGCCATGGTGTCTTTCCACAATCCAGGAAACTGGCAACCATTCACCCAGTTCACAAAAGTGGGCCAGCTAAGGACCCTGGTAATTATAGACCTATTTCACTACTGGCTCCTTGTCCAAACTCTTAAAAAAAAATAGTCTTTAATCAGTTAAATGATTTTATGAACAGTTACAGGCTAGGAACATGTTTTTAAGAATAACTTGTTCAAGGACTTCCATGACCTGGAATTTGGTTGTCCGACACAAGATTTTCAGCTGTCCTGCATTTTTAAAGTAAATTACGCTGACAGGTTTTGTGAACTAGTGGCATATTTTTTCTTATGCTCACCCTATTTAAGCCAAGCTTTAACAGAGCTTTTCTGAATTAATTTAAATTGTTGGATTCAGTTGACACAGAAGACCGAGACAGACCCCTGCCTGTCTGTTATCTCCTCCCTCTCTCTTGGTTTGTAAAACTATTCAGAAACCAGCTGTTAAAAAAATGTATTTTCTCTATGCCATTAAAACAGATAATAAAATTTTCTTCACAGTCTCAGTCACTGACACAGTCACAAAGATGTCAATCCTTAGAAGAGAAAGAAATCTTAATCTGATTGCGGTGGTGCCATGTGCTCATCACACCAGTTAACATCTGTTTTCTTAAGCTCTGCTGTCAATGTAACTGACTTGTAACCATAAGAAGAAAATGTTCTTCACCTGAGCAATATAATTTTTTTTTTTACTGCTGCTTATTGTAGTGAACATCACATCTGCACACTGACTGGTTACTGCTGGCATAACTTTTCAAACAATCACTGCATACTGCTTCCAGTTACTTTTTTCTCCTTATCATTTTGGTAATGGCCTACTGCCCACTATGTATTCTAAAAATCCCTTCCCACCCTCCCATCACCTGGTGCACAGTAGTTGAACGGTTCCACTCACACCCTATTCCTGGCTTCATTGTGGCTGGTCCTGGGAATAACACCACTTTGCTGCTCTCTCATGCATACTGGACAGTACTTGCTGAGAGATTCAGGCTGTTAGCCCAGGTTGGAGCTGTGTTGCCCTACACTGAAATGCCTTTCTGTCCCTGCTGCTGTCACTCACTCCCGGAATCTCTGCTGCCCATGCCTAAATGTCTGCCTGAAGAGCTCTTCCACTGATTACTCCCATGCTCTCCCGAACAAGCAAACATGCATGCACATAACAGTGTTGAGGGAGGACAGAAAGACCACGTTGGTGCATTATGCAGGGTGAGTAGTAGTAGGAGGAGGAGGAGACACACTAGGGAGTGTGACAGGGAACTCCTGCCACTCTTGAGGACCAATCTTTTCTTAAATCTGTTGCAGCAGTTCTTCTGTTTCTTAGCCGAATCTATTCTTTAATCCTAGCCCATAAGGTTGGGCACCCCCTTCCCTTTCTTGACTATGCTATAGTGTCCTCTTTAATTTTCCTTTTCCCTCTCAGGTCCTCTTACAAGGAGGTTATTGTGGTGATCTCTGAGCTCATGTAAAACATCAGGCTGTGTTCCTCGTTGTTGGATTTAGTATGCAGTGGCACTATGTCATAAAATACTTTAATGTATATACCTTACATGTATAAATCCTGTAAATGTTGAAAATATCATGGCACTATGTGTTTTTGATAAAGGTAAAAAGTTACTAGGGGACTGTATGATAAAAATTAAGTTAGTTGTGCTATTTAAAATGCATGTAAATTGCTGTAACCTGAACACGTTTGAAATTCCATGGTTATTTGCATATATCCCATGATGCTTTGCATTATGGAAGTATGTGTGATGTGTTTCTTTGAAGCTTATTGTCAATGCCCCTTGGAATAAAACTTGTTTCAGTGCTTCTGCACTGAGGTTCTTTGTCTTTAGCTTGTTTTTTTTCATTTGAGCCACCACCACCCAAGCTAACAAGGCCTGCACAGGGGAGGCTAAATCTCAACAGATAGGTTAGATCAGAGATCAGTGAGTCAGTAGGTGCTGACAAGTGCAGAGGAAGGACATGAATAGTCTGCTGCTGCAAACTGATGAACTGAAGAAGGGATATGCCATTGCTGAAGGTTATCTGCCGTATTTTGAATAAACATCACACAGAGATTGTGTGTTGGACCTGAAATTCGGTGTGTGGTCCATCTGTTATCCCACAATGTCTCCACAGGGAGGATGAATAGATTAGCAGGGTTGATTTGGTGGGTGGTTGCAGAAGAAAACAATGTCCTCTCGGAGGGGACTGATATATTGCACTTGTGCCATTCGCATTCAGATCAGCTGACCTGCCTGTGTTCCCAGAACCTGCACGGTGCTCTTTTCTCAGCAACCCTTCCCACATGAAGGTTGCGGCTCCCTACCAGCCCCACTGGTTGGTAAGCTGACCTGTGTCTGGTGGGCTTGTGTGTTCTTGCTCCCAGTGCGGCTGCTCATCTTGGACACCCCCCAGAAGATTGCATCTGCCTGCAGAGGTGGATTACGGACCGACACAGCCCAGGAATCATACAAGGCAAGTCGCACAGTGCTGAAAAAAATATTTATTTCGGCAGTTGCTCATGCACCAGTCTATCACAGTCTGTATCACTTAAACACATATGCAGACTGCCAAAAGTCAGTATTAGATTTTGGTTGCCTGGCAGGAAGGACAAACAGTGATTTAGGTTGCCCTGATGGGGGTTCCAATTGTCCCAGATTTCTGGGTAATAGGATTTTTCCTAGCCTAAACAATTATGATATTTACATCCCAGTCCAGTATGGATTTTGGCAGAAACATAGTACCAAGACAACTTTGGTGAGATTCTTAGACTGTGTCCATCAGGCCATCGATTCTGGTGGCCTGATGGCCGTTGTGTTCGTGGATCTCACCAAGGCCTTTGACCTGGTTGACCATTCCCTATTGCTTAGGCTGTTGACCAATTTGAATATCTCGGGTGATGTGGTACGATGGTTTTATAATTATCTAACCAATAAGGCACATAGGACCAAAGTTAAATAAATCTTACTTCCCCTATAAGAATATCAATTGTGGAGTACAGCAGGGCTCAAATCATGGACCCCATTCTTTTCCCTTTTCCTTAATAATTTATCTAGTGTTTGACCCTCTTCTGAGATGGTACTGTATGCTGATGATGCAGTGCTGTTCAGGGTAAAGGAGGAGCAGGGTCCCTTGAATACCCTGATTTAGAAAGATTTTAACGATCTGCAACATTGGTTCCAATCAAACAAGATGATTTTAAACATAAAAAGAACAAAAGCCATGTTATTTGCTGGCCAATGTAAGAGGGTAAACTTAGATTTTAAAATTAAATCTCTCGATGGGGACTTCATCGAAACAGTCAATGAATGTAAATACCTGGGTCTGTCAGTAGACAGTGCACTCACTTGTGGCCCACACAAGTGCAACCTCTATGAACAGTCAAACTGGCTGCGACTTCAGGGAAGGATTACTTTCCAAATCTGCCTACTAGCAAAAAAGTCATTGTTGGGAATCCTGCCCCCTGGGGTCCAGTCTGTCTTAAGCCTAGCCAACTGCTCCCATTACACAAGAAGCTCTGACAACTATTCTCTATCTGTTCCCCGCTGTCGCACTGCCCAAGACCAGTGGTCTTTTGCAGGTAGACCCCCTAAGATGTTTAACTCCCTGTGTAGCGAACTCACCATCTTAGGCACCTTCTGCTCATTCAAACACAAGCTACGTCAAACACTTGTGTCCAGAGCCACCTGTGACTGTTTCTTGTAACCTCCCTGGCAGTCGCTCCTGTTCTTTGCACCTCTCTACTATCCCCACCTCTGCCTGTCACCACCCTCCCCCCTCTATACCCCTGCCTCTCTTCCTAGCCCTGGTTCACCACCTTCCTCTCTTCCCCTCCTTCAACTCCCTTCCCCTCTCCCTTTTCTAATCTGTTCACCCCACCCACTGTTGCACAAGTTCCCCGATCCTTGCCTCCCACCCACCTCTCCTTCTACCTCCCTCCCAGTTACCCCTCTACGCCCACTCTTCTTCCCACTTTTCTATGCTACCTGGCACAACTGGCAGCAACTCAGTTCTTCCACTCCACCTTTCCCTTTGACAATGCTCTTCTGGCAGCTTTAATTCATGTAAATATTGTTTGCTCTGACTCATCATTCTTAAATGTATGCTTGGTTGTGTTGTTCTAACTGTTAATTATATTACCTGTAGTTTTAGACCATGTATACCCTGTACTGAAATTTGTATTCCAACTGCTTGCCTGCTAATCTCACACAAATTGTACTTCTATTCTTTGTATACTGACATGGAACCTTTGCAAAAGAGCCATTGGCTCAAAGGTATTTATCTGAAATTCTAATAAATAAATAAAAACACATTTCCAGACAGGCTAAGACAATTCATCAGAAGATTGGTATGCTTTTTACAGTTAGTTTCTTTCTCCTTCCAGGTGTCTCTCTGTCTTATTCAATGCCCCAGCCACGTCTTCTACTCGCAGCTTACCTTCCACTTACCTCCACGGCTTGCACCCTGCGGCAGGGCAGTGGGGATCCCTCAACCTGTTGTAACAGATCTGGTGTGGAGGTTACTGCCTGTTCATGAGAGCGGGGCCTGCGGAAATCAGGATTCATCCTGCCACGCCTGGAATGCCTTCCTCCATTTTCTCTCCTTAGGAGAGGAGGTGTGCAATGTCATCTTATGGAGTGAGCATGCACACGTCCGTACACCCTCCTCCAAGTGTTTGCCTGCTCACCTCCCCTTCTGGAGCATTGGTGCACTGTCCCTCAGCCACCGCTAGGGGCCAGTCATGCACCGACTGCTGGTGACCCCCCCCAGCCTCCCCAGAGAAGGAGAGCAGTCCATTGGATGCTCAATCCTTCTCCTCCACTGCCAACCCCCAATGGTCTGTGCTCATTCCCAAACATGGGTCACCGATGTAGCATGAGGTAAAGCATCCAGCACCTCAGCCCTCAGCACTGCTGGGCCGGTATTGGTATGCTTTTTAGGATTAGAAAATACTTGGTTGTAGAGACTATAAGACTGTTGACTAGCAGTTTCTTATTTTCCACGATTGATTTTGGGCTTATGTGCTATTCTTTGGCAGAGGTTGGGCCTCTGTCCACAGTATTTTCCTTATACAATCTTCTTCATCACTTTGCTACTGGCTTTGTATCTCAAACTCATCCCTGCACTCTTAATGACAGCATGCGGTGTCTTTCTTTTGCAGATCACAAAAATGTTAAACTTGATATATTTATGCACAGGGTGACTCTGGGTAAATACCCTAATAACATAGTAGACTTTTTTCCCTTTAGAGAAGACAAGAGATACTCGTTCAATGGAATCTCTTTCAACCCTATATGTTGTTCCTTTTAGGTACACCCAGCAGGGTCAGAGAGTCTTGTCATACTATGCAGCTATACTGTACAATAATTTACCATTAAACCGTATACAGCACAATACTGTCTCTGCTTTTGTGGTGTTTGTATATTATTTTGTCTGTACATTGTATTTATTTTTAATTGTATATTTTGTTAAATGTTTTACTTATTCTAGTCAAATGTGTAAAGGAGCATTTTTGCCTACTGTGCTTACCAGTATAATCAAACAAACAAAACAAACAAAAAAAACAGGTTCACCCCCAGCTTCAAACATAGGGATTACTAAGTATGCTGTGCAAACAAGTATTACTGTATAAGTATACCCACCTACTCTTCTACTTAGGAAACCATATAATTCCCTTAGTAATTAGAAATTTGCCCACGCTTAAAATCAGTCAATTTATTTTATAAAGCACAAGTCATGCAAGCATCTGAAAGCACTGTTAATACAAGTAAAAGTAAAGTTAATCATAAAATAAAAATAGAATACATTAAAACTTTTATTATTAAAAGATCCAAGAGTCTGGTCCAAAACATCAGCTTCCCAACCGATGAGCCTGTTTAGACAAATAAATTTTAAGTGAAGTCTGAAGACAGTCAATGTAGGGAGTGTTTGGATTTCTTGCAGTAACAAATTCCAGAGGCATAGACCATAAAGTGAAAAGGCCCAGTGCCTTTGGGTTTTCAATTTGGTGCATGGAACCAGGAGCAAATTCTTTGAACCTGAATGAGTAATTCGTTAAGATGATACTGAAGTGAATAACTCAGAAACAGGAGCAAGGTCATGCAGAGCCTTATAAACGAGATAGAGAACTGAAATCAGTTCACTGATGTACTGGTAACCAATGTAAATGCAAGCAGAACTGTTGTGATATGATCATGGGATCTGGTTCTTGTGAACACATTGAAGGCCTGTACTGTCTTCGTGTCCACTGTCTCCACAGGTAGGCTACTTCATAATTTTACCACCTTCTGCTACTCTTGAAATGACCACCTCTGAACTTCAGGGTGTGTCCCCATGTAGTTTCAAAGCACACTAGATCAAACATTGCTATGAATGACCTTGTCAGTACCTTTCGGTATGCAGAGGACTGCGATCATCCCCCCCACCAGTCTCTTTTTCTCCAAGATGAACATGTTAGGACCTCTAGCCTCTTGTCATTGCTTCTGTCCATCTTGAACCTGATCATTTGTTGGTCTTCATTGCACTCTCTTGATTGCCTCTGTAATTTTTGTATTAAGGACGCTGGAACTGCACACAGTACCACAGGTGGAGTATGATGGAAGCCTTGTAAAGTGGCAGGATTACTTCCCCTGCCCTGCTGGTCATTCCCCTTTTGATACATCCCAGCATTCTGCCAGCCCTTTCGAAAGGCAAAGTACTGCGTGTCATGCTTCAACCCCATGTCTATTATGACTCCTAAGTTATCTAATGGTGTTGTTTTACATTTGAAGTAATTTAAGTTAGAACTTGCCAGGTTCCTTGATTGACGCTTCACACTTACTTTAGCTTAATTTTTGTTTTTCCTGTTTATTTTGCTTCCTTTGGTGCTTACCCATTGGTGCAGTGGTAGTGCTACATCTCACAGCACTGGCAATCCAGGTTCAGGAATGAGTCGGGGTGCCAGAGGCCAGCGTGGGGGGGGTGGAAGATCATCTTCCATGGAGGGAAGGCCACTACCTCCGCTATAACATTGCCACCTGGGTGACCATAGGTGGTAGTACAGCAGAAGTACTGCAGGATAGCAGGCTGCTGGCTGGGCTCCACATATGCATGCTGTGGCATGCATGTGCTTGGAGTCCCATGCATGCCAGGGATCCTTAGGATGTGGAACCAGAAAACAAAGCATACCCTGGTCAATGCAGAATGACACATTCCATGATCAGGCCCCACTTCCTGCCATGTGTCTCTTCTCTGCCCAGAACCTGGAAGGGGCCAGGTGACGTTGTTTGGCTGTAACCAGGCTGCACATCAGGGGATAAGCCTAGGGTCAAGAAGAAGGTAAGTGTAGCCGGCCCTGTGGCACAGAGGGCTGAGGAGCTATGCTTCTTACCTCTCACCATGCCTGTGACTTGGGTTTGGGAATGAGGTTGGGTTGCCAGGGTTCAGCTGTGGAGGGAGAGGATTGAGCACCCAGAGGACAGCTCTTCTCTCCTGGGGGGGGGGACTTGTCAACTTGGCCCTTGACTGCCCCCATCTGGAGGCTCGGAGGTTGTGTCAGCAGCTCGAGTGACATGAGCATGTGTACATCTCCGTGTACATGTGCTTACACCATGGCAGGGTCAGCAGGGTGAAAACTGGAAAATGGCAGTTGCAGACTACATGAAGCCTTGCCTGCCTGCCCTCACCCCACACCGACACTGGTTCCCTGACCCACAAATCTGGATGTGGGTCTCTGGGTGGGGGGAGGACAGCCCTCCCCTTCCTGGCCCTGCCACCGTGGGGGGACAATCCATGGGGGATATGGGGCCTGGTGGACCAGGGAGGCAGTTGCTGCGCTAGGGAGTCAGGGACAGGGCTGAGCAGCCACCTGTGGCATGCCTGGAGGAAAAACTATTTATGGGGGGAGGAAAAAAAAGGGTAAGATAAGTGCAAGGGGCATGGGAGAATGGGGCTCCACTCGATCCGGGGAAGGGGGCTGTACCTGCAACAAGTATGAAGAAATAAATTCTCCCATTGTAAAATTATGATGGTTTAAAAAATGGACTGTGTTACGCAACAGAATGAATAAGGTGATATTTTAACCAACTTTGGTTGCATGGACAAGGAGCAGAGGCTCATGTAATTGGCCTATTACAGTGTCAAGAACAACACCTAACAGTAGTGCTTGTAATACTCTAATTCGATATGGGTCAATAACAAATTAATGGTATTAATCGCAAAATAGTATGAACAATAAAAAATATTTGATGGTTAATAACACAGTCTAATACAGACAAAAATGTAGATGCAGAAGCAAATTAATCATGACATTATTTTATAGGGTACTAAAAGCAAATATGTGAAATGGCTAATGTTTTGAATAAAAATTAAATTACACGTCCAGTCAGTTTTATGCCCCACTTCCCACCAATGTATGTACACTTTAATCGTGAGCCAACTTCATTAGGTGTTTTTATTTTGACTACCTGTTAAAATGATTCAGGAGTATTCTTTCTATTTTGTCTTGTTCCATGTTTTGGAATATTATTTGTTACTTCCATGATCTCCTTACAGTGATGAATTTTGTTTCAAATTCATATTATTAGATAAATGTACAGCACAACCCTATTTTTTCTGACCCCCTGTAATCCAAAACTTCCTATCTAACAGACATCCTGTTTGTCCCCCACTCACAGGTAGTAAGTGTTAACAGCCATAGCACCCTGCTGCAGCCACTTTACAAAACTGAATAGCCGCAGTGGACACTTGATTTGATTGATTAGGCACTGGATTAGCACCTTTATAAATAGGACAACAAATGACTTTCAAACCAATTCTGCTTGTACTTATACTGTGCTTATTTCTGTTTTGTGGCAATGGCTTGTAAAAAGAAATGGGTTTTGCTCACCTTGCCTCAGATGGTTTGTAATGTTGAGCAGCTGGAGAATGGGGAACAGGCTATAGAGCTGGTTTGTGAGTACTGAGTCAGAAAATAGACTGTAAGTGATATAAAATTGGCCAAGGAAAAGCTTTGTGAGTTTGTTCTCACTATGGAGACCACTTCTGGTGCTGAGGATCTGAAAAACATGTGATCTTGCCAGGATGACCAGAAGGACTCTGCAATCTATATGTAGTTCAGGCAGGAGCACAAGTAGGGGACTCTGATTTCAGATCCTCCTCTCAAAGAAAAAGCACTTGTGTTCCACCAGCTCTTTGAACGCTGCATGCTGTTTGTAGAAAATCAGACTGTGACTCAGTACAGGTGATGCTACATCTATGCCAAACCCCATCACAGAAGATGAGCTGAAGGAATGGAAGCAGTGCAACACAGGAGACCATGGGCATGAACAACTCTCTTATGAGACCATTACTGATATGGTGAGCCGCTCGAAGACTCTGATAAAGAGCCCAAGGAGGATATCACTGAACCCTAGTTTGTTGCCAGCTACTCTGAGACAGTGGAACTCTTTGAATGCTTCATGCTGTATGTAGAAAATCAGCCTGACTGTGACCCAATACAGGTGATGATACTGCGATCTGTGCACCAAAGAGCACAGAAACAAAATTACAGTATGAAGCAGAAATAGCTCAAAGACTTTTTGAAGGGAGCTCTTATTTATTTTCTGTTTTCTTGGTTCTAATTACAGTAATCATGATTTTATTGCCCGATTATAGACTGATTTTACTGCCTGCCTGTATAAAATAAGGTGATTATATTCTAGTGAAAAGCCTCAGCACAGTGTTTTCTGAAGGCACACTCATTTTTCCGACTTCTCGTTTATCCAAACCGATCGGGTATCCCTCAGGTGGTTTGGATAAATGGGGTGCTACTGTATTACTTTTTGGATTGTTCTGATTTGTATGGATGCTATTAATATGCAAAGTATGATGAAGTTACTATACAAATACAAAACAAATTAAGAGCAGCTAAAACCTGACTAGGGCTATGTAATGTTTTCACCCAAGTCATTTAGCTAGCTTCTATCCTTCATACTGGAGGTAGGAAAAGTAGATCCACTTCCCCACCCCTTAAAAACAATGGAAACTTGCTTTTCAGTTCACTTTCTAGAGCAGCTGTGACACACAGCACTTATAGTATATACAGTTTTCCTTCCCCAAACTGTTACTGAGGCTTACTTGCTACAGTAGCTGTCTTTCTTCCCCTAGTAGACTTGTATGCCTGAGTCCCCTTACCTACTAAAATGCATGCTATTTCTAGGGCTGCAGTGGGTATAGCCCTGCAGACCTCTTGCTATGAGAAAAGGACTCCGTGCATTCCTTGTGACTGAAGAACAAATTGGAGTTGCCCCATAGTCACCTCTGCGTCCGTGAAGCATTCTGCTCATTTTCTGTATTGGAAATAGCACCCCCCACTGACCCGGCCTCCCTCTCTCTCAGCACCCTCCAGAAACATAACAGTGACACTGGGGGTGCCCAGTCCCGCAGCGTCATGATCAGGAGTCCTCTGTGTCTTTTTGTTTTCTGCGACCCCCACTACCGTGCATGCACAATTATTTATTTTGATATTTTTTCTTTGTATAATTAAACATATCCCCCCACTGACCCTCCCTCTCAGCACCCCCCCAGAAACATAACAGTGACACTAGGGGTGCCCAATCCTGTGTCTCAATGAGGAATCCCTCTGTGTTTTATTGTTTTGTTTTCTGCTACTCCCACTACCCGCACATGACGATTATTTCTTTGATATTTTTATTTCTTTGTAAATTAAATATATCCCCACCCAACCCTCCCTCTCAGCACCCAACAACCCACCCCCCAAGAAACATAACAGTGACACTGAAGGTGCCCAATCCGCCAGTGTCGCGATGAGGAATCTGGCGCATTTCTTCCATTTTTTTATAACCCTGTAAAAAGGAAACCATCCATAAATGTCTTTTGCAGCCATAACTTTCCCCCACCTGACCCTCCCACTCAGCACCCACCACCACCCCAAGCCCTTACTTACCCATAGAGGGTCCAACACCATAATCCTGTCTGGACCACAGACACGTTTTCACTCTTCAAAGCTGGACCACGAACTGAAAAAACAGGTATGCATTTCAATGGCATTTTGAACTTAGTGGCATAACTTGGGGATTTTTACATATTTTTGGCCCAAATTTTCAACATGCCATTTTTGGGACCCCCACCTCATGAACAGTGGCACTGTCAGGCAAATCTGTCCCGAAAAGAGATTTCACGGTACCTGCATGAAATCACCTTTCAGGCAGGAAATGAACATTTTCTCTGCCCTTGTTCATGAAGTGGGGTCATAAGAAGGCTATGCTGAAAATTTTGTGTAAAAATATTAAAAATCAACAAAGTTATGAGCCTACATTGAATTTTTGCGAACGCAGGCTCATAACTTTGGCAATTTTCAATATTTTTACCCCAAATATACAACATAGTAATTTTTTACAGCACCTCATGAATGTGACATCTATCATTTTTCAACTCCTGCCCAAAATGTATTTTTGCGTCCTGAAAGTTGATTTCACAGTCCCTGCACAAAATCACCCTTAGGCCAGAAGTTGAACATTTTCTCTGCCCTTTTTCATGAGGCAGGGTCTTAACATGGCTATGTTGAAAATTTGGTGTAAAACTATTAGAAAACAAATTTGCTATATTTTACCCCAAATTCCTTGCCTGCAGCCCTATGGTCTCTGGCCAGAGTTTGTTTAAATGGAGGCATGGCTAGGATGGTCCATTCAGCAGCACTGCCACCATATGGATATGTGACTGTATGATAAAAGATAGCCATATGATGTGGCAACCCCCCACTCTGAAGTTTCTCACCATAAGCTTTCAATGTGGAAATGGGATGTCTTAGCCTCTGATGATGGGGACTGCCCAATAATGGGCACAGCTCCAGCTCCGAGATATGACACAAAGCACTGGATGAAGATGACATAGTCCAGTAAAATATTGAGGACTGGAGGAACAGAGTAAAGGGGATTGGGACTGCATGGAGAGTGATGCTAAACAGTAAGTAAGGTACCCTATCCTGGACTGCCTTTTTGTGTCCCCCTTCACCTCTTGCATGAAGCACATGGGACTTCTGACTCACCAGGACAAGTCAGGTAATGTGGGGTGGGGAATGAGTAGGAATGATTGGGAAAACAGGCTGATCACTTCTTCCTTATTCTTGGGGTGACCAACCCCCTCTCAGACCTGGTTTTAAATGTAAATGGGGCAGGGGATTTGGATGCATATAAGTGTCATTTTTTAAAATGGGATAGGGAGTGGGGAACACCTGCATGATGTATTTGAGTGGGCAATATAGCAGTAGATACCAGAGTGCAGGATACCTAGTTAACTAGCGGCTGTTGAACTATGCTTGCTTGCAAGTAACATGAAGTGCATCTGGTGTGAGGACAAGGAAAATAAGTGATGAATTGGCTACCTCTCTACAATGCCTGTTATCTGTTCTGACAGACAGGTCAAGGAATAACATAACATGCAGTAGAGTTGTTAACCTCTACTAGTGAATATCCTTTGCATCAGGGTGAGCTATAAGTTAATGTATTGTACAATGCTATTTACCAAGCAAAATACTAATAAAATGGTTTCCTGTTCACAGCATCTATCCTCTGCTACTCTCTCTACTGACCATGCTCCCTGTCTGACTTAAATCTCCATCCTGAACTTACCTGGGATGGTGTCTGCTGGCTGAACTGGATGGGCCTCTGCTGGGCAAGGTTAAGTAAGGGTACCATGCCATCTGGGGTTTTCAGGAGTCAGTGTAGAAAGAGGAACCAGGATGACTAAATTGAAATACGTTTCATGGAATGTGCATTATATTAATCATCTGATTAAAAGGAAAAAGATTTTGGCACATGGGAAAATGTGATGTGGTCTTTTTGCATGAGATGCACATGCTCAGGAAGGTGTCAGAAAATGACAGAGGGAATGTGTTGTAGAAGAAGTATCTAGGTGCTACTCCACCAAGAAATGAGGAGTATCCACCCTAATTAAGCAGGGCTTTCCACTGACACTGGGCACAGCAGAAATTAATAAGGAGGGCAGGTGGGTCATAGTGTGGGCAACTCTGCAAATGATGGCATTCTTGTTGGTCAATATTTATGCCCCAAACTGGGACAGTGCACAACTGTTTATGGCACTGGCCCAATAAGTCCTGGATTTGCTGTTCCCCTGAGAGTACTATTATTATGGGGGGGGGGACTTCAACATGGTGGATAACAAACACTATCCTAGATGGGGCTCCTAGGAATAGGGGAGCTCTGGCACACAAATGTGATACAGACAGTATCATAGATGTGTCAGGAGTTGTTGCTCATGCATTTGTGGTACTTATTCCACCCTACGGACCAGAACTACACTAATACATCTCCCAGATTTGGAGTGTGGAGCAGGCTGGATTTCTTCCTCACTAGCTCAACTGACACACATGAAGTGCTTGAGGCTACAGTACACCAGATAGTGGTGTTGGACCATACCCCAGTGTGCATCACAATGCTGTACTCCCAAGCAGTGGCAAAATCTCCCACTGGTGCAATAACCTTTTCCTGTTGCAATCATAGTACTTTAGGGAATGGCTGACAAGAGAGATGTCTTTTAATTGTGATATGAACAGGCAGAGATGCCTGAACAAACAGTATGGGATACCTTTAAAGCCTTCATTAGGTGGTGAATTATAAGCTATTTGACCCACCTTGAATAAGAGCAGGAAGAAGGTGAAAGAGCTTACTAAGCAGTTGATGGAGGCGGAGAAAGAACTGTACAACTCCCTCACAAATTTTGTTGAGAAGGAGAAGATAATCTCGATTAAGTATAAATTAAATACAATTCTGCATGAGAAAGCAGAACAGTCTCTCTTTTTCACCAGTCACCATTACTGGGTAAGTGGGGGAGGGCTTAAAAACTCCTGGCTTATTGCCTAAAAAAGCGACAAAGTGACACTCATATCCTGCGAATCAGGAGCGCCAATGGGACACTGATCCAACACCCACTCAGAACCAATGAAGCCTGCTGGGATTTCTACTCATGGCTATATACCTCCCACACTCAGGCAAAAATCATAGATATCTCCCAATTTCTAGGAGATCTCACATTGAGTAAGATCCCAGAGCAGATCACTCATTCAGTGGAAGCAGAGCTTTCAATGGGAGTAGTAGTAATAAGGGCTATCCATTCCCTGGCCAAAGGGAAAGAAGCCAGCCTGGATGGCCTGAGCACAGATTTTTATCAAACCTTTGCACCAAAGGTGGCTCCTCATCTGTACAGGGTGTTGAAAAATGCCTCTCATGGGGAAGAAAGTTACAGATCTGTCTCCTTGCTGAATGGTGAGCTATAGGACCTACCCCTAATAGTGAGGAGGGTAACATAAGGACAGACAGAAACCCTATTGTACCTGTCCTGTGTTACTGAAATCGTAATATTTTGAAATTGTAATGTATGACTATCCATTTGTATCTGCCATCTGTATGGCCCGGGTAGCACTAGAGAATGGTCCATTGGGTCAGTGTGCCTACCTGGTAAACAAATAAACAAATAAATAAATGTAGATGCTAAGGTTTTCACCAAGGTGATGGCAATGAGGTTTGAGCAGGTCTTGCCCCACATCATATATCCCTCCCAGACAGGGTTTATGAAGGGCTGGCTGGGTGCAGACAATCTGTGTATGATCATGAATGTTCTGAGCAGGGCCCATCATATTGGTGGTGGCGGTTGGGGGGGATGGCTGCACGCATTGCTATAGATGCAGAGAAAGCTGTTGACTCTTTCTGAGTCCCAAAAGCATCAATGCTGACTAATAATATTCTATCCCTGACCTTCTCACTTCACTGAGGCATGAGGCAGGACTGCCAACTATCCCCTCTGTTGTGAGTTATAGCAGTGGATCTGGTGGTAGTGACCATCAGGCATAACCAGGCCACTGAGGGAATTGAAATTGGAAGGCACACATGCATTACTCTGCTGTATGCTGACCTTGATGGATGTG
The DNA here is from genome assembly GCA_016271365.2 of Neoceratodus forsteri. Lineage (NCBI taxonomy): Eukaryota > Metazoa > Chordata > Ceratodontiformes > Ceratodontidae > Neoceratodus > Neoceratodus forsteri. The sequence continues at coordinate 718,571,425 of CM028137.1, forward strand.
GAAAGGCCACTATGTGCAGCGCTGTAAGTCATCACAGGCTTCGATAATGTATTGGCCTTAAAGTCAGAGGGAGGTGCTTCCAGTTTTGAGATGCATGCAGCAAATGGTACGGATACAGGAGCAGAGGCTGAAGTGTTCCACAAGAGAGACTGGATACCTGGGGATGCAGATTTCATCAATGTGTCAGACTGTGTCTCTAACGATCTCCAGCCCCTCCTGGAGAAATTGGGTTTAGACACAGAACGGTGGCAAAAACTTAATTTATCTATACCAGGGAAAATAGTAGCTTATAAAATGGTGACTCTTCCAAAAATCATATACTGCCTCAATAATTTACCCATCCAAGTTACTACCAAATAGTAGCAGAAAATAGACTCTCTATTCTCCACCTCTTTATGGCAACAGCAGAAACCTCACTGAGGAAAGAAGGTCCTAAGGGCACCAAGCAGGAGAGGGGGAATGAATGCACCCTAGTTCTAGGTGTACCATGCTGCAGGAGGGGCAAAGGAGATGTGCCACTGATCAGATACCTCTTAGATACCAGGTGTTGGGGCAGACTTGCCCCTGTCCTTCAGATACACAAATTCAGCACGGCTGGCTGCCAAGTGTCTGAGCAAATAGAAACTGAATCATGTGGGGATGATGGAAATCATATAGGGTAATCCATTTCTTAAAGCAGGGGGACAGGAAGTTAATTGAACAATGTTGAAGAGGAAGGGCATCTCACTGCTTAAATCTAATCTGCCTGCACATATCTGTGCTAAAGTCATTTTGGCAACTTCAAAAGGACTTTGAGCTCCCAGTGACTGATCACTGGCAATACCTTCAGCTCAGGTATAGCTTAAAATCATGGTTGGATGAGGGATACAAGTACCAACCGTTGGACATGGCTTGAACAATTGAAGCCTAAATGTCTAGAAAACAAGGCATGAGTCACTAGATATACAGGGTATAAGTGCATTCAAAACCTTCATTTGCTTAACTAGGACTCTCAGATTCTAAAGTGGGAGTAAGAACATACAAGGCCATATCTCTCCAGAGGTTTAAGAGAGATGCTGGAAGTTGGCATGCAGAGGAGCTTCAATTTATGGGGTTGGTAGTATAGTCTAGAGGTTAGAGTAATGAGCTGTGAGTGAGCTTGGTACATGTAACAGACAGACTTGGGTTTGATTCCCACAACCTTCACGTGCACTTTCTGTGACTGAGCAAGTCACTTAACCTCCCCAGTGCTCCCAGGTCAACCTTGAAAACAGGCACTTGTGCCTAGTGGGCCTTACCTGGTTTACCCCCCCCAAAAAAAGAATTATTCAGAAGCTATTAAGCAAGTGACACCGAAGTCCAGACAAACTCCCCCACATGGGGTTTCAAATCCCTAATTCATGCTGGCGGTATACAGGAGGTTCAGGGGATGTAGGGCAGATTATGCGGAGATGTCTCAACATTCATCCCTTTTGGGGATTGGTCAAAGCCAGAGCAGGTACCATAGTAGGAGGGAAGATAGGGGACTCCACTATGTTGTGGCTCCTGGAAGACACAGCACAATTACAGGGAGGACTTGCACAGGTACTGTACAGACCCCTGATGTGATGCATGGTTAGGGAGGCTAAGAGGCAAATTTGGATGAAGTAGAAGCAGATACAACCTCCCTTAATAGTGGAATGGGGAACTGGGGTCAGTAGGGTGGCCTCATATAGCAGAGTTCAACATACAGTGAGGGTAACGATCTACAAATTCAAGACTACCTGGCATCCTTGGCTAGCCAAGATTGGAGCTATAGACAATCCTACATGGGTAGAATGAAGGTATAGGAGTACTTGAGCCTTCCTCCACCATCAGGTGGGGTAGGGCTGAAGGTGTTAAGGAAAGGGTAGTTTCACTGGTACCACAGGCACCACATTAGATAACTCTATCTTACTGTTTTCCTTTCCTATCCAGTAGTAGAATGGAGACAGTCAATAAAAGGAATAATTAGTAGTGACATTTGTTTGCATTAACACAGTCTTTATTAGTTCTTTCAGATAAATGGAGGGGTCCGTAGAAGATGGAAACGAGAGGAGTTCCACTTAGTTTCTACAAACATCATATAGTTTTTCCCAGGGCAGGCACAAAAGGCATGTACTGTATATTCATCTGATTGTAAATGTTGAATAGGTTAATTTAGTATAGGTGACATATTTGTGGTATGATGAGATGAATTTATCTATCTTTAATATCAGGTTAAGTATTATTGCAAAGTTAGTTTTCAGTTTATAGTTTACAGCTTAGACTAGGAGTACTGTTTGTTGCTTTTAATGCTTATTCATTCCTTGTTGTTGGTGTGGTAATTCCATGAAACACTGTAATGTCTATTATCTTGTATAATCCAGTACATGTATGAAGTGTTAAGAGTTGTATTTCTGTGGAGCATGTCTTATTGGCTAGGTAGAAGCATATATTACTGTTACAATTTGTGTTCATCCATAATGAAATCTTATATAGAAAAACTTGTGTTTCTGCTTCCTGCAGCACAATAAAGCATGGAGTGACTGCACATCCAGCAGCTCAGTTCTAAGTCCAAACCACCCAGTGCTTAACCTTGATACAAAATGGCCACCCAGGTTTAACAGACTAGCACCGTTTCATAAAAGGGTAATATTTTTTGGCTTTGTGTGCTTATCGGCAGCAGAATGATAGTTCTGGTTGCTCTAGCCAGAGAAATTCATTCCAACTGCCTCTGAGTTGATCTGTCATTAGTTGCTGATTTTGTTTCTTGGCAACATTATTCCAGAGTCCCCTGCAGCTAATTCATGTCTCACACTGGCTGCACCATGTTGTGCTTGCATTTTTACTACTTACAATATTGTCCAAACTACATCTGAATAAGGACTTCTATTTGTTTAGGGTTCCAGTCTTGAAGAGCATGTACATTTCAAGTAGACAAGAATGCTGGGGCTGGATACCCAAATACAGTTGGTGGTAGCAGTGTAATTTCAGGATGCAACAGTTTCCCTATTATGCAACCACAAAAAAGTGCAATATTCAAAAGGAAAACTTAGATCTTACTTTGAGGAAGGCTCTTGCAGCAGGCCGGTAGGACTTAGCTGCCAGGTGCCTGGACCACACAGAAACTTTCTAGCTAGCAGTATACCACGGGGGACTGCCAACCGCCGACGTCACCCTCTGATGTTGACCTATCCTATAAAGGTAGGCAGTCCCCCACACCCTCCTCAGTTCTTTCCCGCTGTCAACTTGCGCACATCAGACCTTAGCGGATGCTGCAGCTTCAGTCAACTGCCATTACTCACGCTTGCCATGCTTTTTTATTTTCCTTTTTCCTTTCATGTAAACATTGATTTTTTGGTGTTACCACCATCGAGTTTATATCTTCTCTACCTGCTTCATATTCAAACCTCTCCTCAAAGTGTACCTGTGGCAAAGAAATTTCTGGAAAAGATGGCCATGTTGTGTGCATCCTTTGCCTAGGTCCCAGCCATGACATCGAAGCCTGCCAGAAGTTCAACCAGGCCTCTCAGAAATGTCATCCTAAAATACTGGAGAGTCATCTTATTTAGCAGAAGCTGGACACAATGGAAAAGGAGCTGTAGGCCAGAAGATCTTCAGCCTCACCTGCTCAGTTTTTCAGGGCTTCTTCTTCATCTCAATCCCAGGAGAATTCCAGTGGGAAGCATAAGCACTGGGACAAACACCAGGGCAGGGACCTGTCTGCTTCCCGCTTGTGGTCACCTCAGAAGCCCTCAACTACTTCAAGGAAATCTAACCACTTTGTTTCATTCACCCCCAAGAGAGAGGACGCTTCTGTTTCCAAACAGTGTTTGTCTAAGTGGTTAGCCAATTGCATTGTTTATTGTTACTGTAAGTACCACAAGGAGCTTCTGAGAGTGGTTAGGGGTCATTCCACCAGGGGTATGGCTGCCTCCACAGCTTGTTTCAGAAATGTGTCTGCTCTGGACATCTGTGCAGCTGCCATCTGGAGTTCTGTCCACACCTTCACCAAGCATTACAGTCTGGACATTGCCTGCTGGTGCAGGGCCAGTTTTGGCCCTGCAATCCTTCAGGGCCTTTTCTCCTGAGCTACTGACTGCTGAAACTCATTCTCCTCCTGGTGCTGTTTTCCTGGTAATATCTGGAACTGCTTGGGACTCAGTCCTACCAGTGTTGGCCTGCTGCAAGAGCCTTCCTTGAAGAAAAACAGTACAGTTAAGTAAGAACTTACTGTAACTGTAGATCTTCGAAAGAGGAGCTCTTGCAGCAGGCCCTACTTTTCCCTCCCTCCTTTGCCCTGCTATCTCTGCTGTTCCTTTTTTTTTAATTCACACTTCTTCTGTTTTCCCTCTTTTGGCTCTCAGGAACCTCTTCGGTTCTTCATTGACTGCCAGCTCTGGGTCTCCAGCGGAAGAACTGTGGTGGGTGTGGGGGACCATCAGCTTTATAGGATAGGCCAATGTCAGAGGGTGACATCAGTGGAGGACAATCCCCCTGTGGTGGACTGCTAGCTAGAAGGTTTCTGTGTGGTCCTGGTGCCTGGTAGCTAAGTCCTACCGGTGTTGGCCTGCTGCAAGAGATTCTCTCGAAGATCTACTGTTACGGTAAGTTCTTATGTAACTGTACTTTTCCAGGTTAAGTCAATCCAGCAACTAAGTCACAATACAAATGAATACTGGCCAGATGTTACTGGTTGCAAAGAGTTTCCGACAACTTATACCTGAAATTCATTTACCAGGGAGGACCATGCATGGCACTTTTGAGCTGGGACAATTTTCTTTTTTCCTTTGGTCCTGCTCATCTTTCTCATATTTATTTATTTAACATTTTTATAGCTGCAGCTACTGAAGCCTTTGTACAGAATGTTAGAGAGATGAAAGCCCTATGTTAGGTCAGTGCTAGCAACATGTAAAATAATAAGGGAAATGGTATGACTAACTGCAGTGATGCACTGCAAAAGGACACATTCATATATCTATGGCTCCCTTTTCTTGAACTGCTGGCATGACAGGAAGGGACAGATTTTATATTCAACCTAGCAGGGGTAGATTCATGCTAAAGACGGGGGAGTTCAGTGATTTCTCCCTCACCCCCCGCCATGTTTCTTTATTCCTTTTCCTCTAGATCAATCATTGCAAATGTGAAAAATGTAACAACAATTTTCTTACTGCAACAGATGTAACCAATGAATTTCTGCCTGTCAAGCTATTGATTACTGGCTTGATTGTTGCCTATGATGTGTAGCTGTGAACATTGCAATAAACTTTAAGTTATAAAACAAAAGTTATGTTTCTCCAGAGCAATGAACTATAAAGGTTGATAAAAAAAAGCTCATTCCACTGCTTTTGTTTATAAAAATACTACCCTTTTTTTAGATGCAACCTAATGGAATTTTGTATTGTTTCTGTATGCATTGCCTGCTGGCACCTGTCTGACTTTGTGCTGTCACTTCTATACAGTATATGAAAACATCTCAGTTGAAAGCTAACATTTTCTTCTCAGCTGGAACAATGACTCATGGTTCGATTTTTGTACTTATAATAGAATTGCTAAAGTTCATGGGCAGTTGGTTGACGTGTATGGAAATGAATCCCTTTAAAAAAGTTTCTAAATTAGTACAATAAACTCAGATAGGGGAAGAATACTGTAATGGATCCTGTGGCAAGGCATGCCCAGACTGGGCATGTGGTGATCCCACAACCTTTGGTAAACCAGTACAGTCTGGTAAATTACAGTTCAGGGGCAAGTGCTGGAAACACTCCAATCAACCAAGCCACAAGGTATTCAGCACTTTATGGGCTTGATAAGGAGACCACTAATTTTTCTATCATATGGGGAGTCAATAACCATTCCAAGTTTAACATAATAACACAGCTTTATTAACAACCAGCCACCTGCAGGAAAGAGGGTTAGTGTAAATGTCAGTTTTAAACATGGTTCAGCACAAGGGGCATATTTGGTCACATGGGCTAAACAGCATCTGGCAACTGGTTGGTATCTTGTGGAAATGGCTGACCTCACTTGTTTTCCTTTATGGACCATTTCTACTCAGGTGTTACTGGAAGGCATTCTACGAGAAGTTCGCAATCCCTTATTAATTACCCCAGAACAATGGAAGATTAGGCTGCGGAGGGGCTGGGTGGACACTGCCTTACCGGCATGGAGGGAGTACAACTGGAAGATTTTGGTGCGATACTTTCATATCCCTATGATTACCAAACATTTTTGTGGTACTCTCTCAGATGTCTGCTGGAGGCAATGTAGGGGAGAGTCACACTTGTCCACATTTTTGGGGACTGCCCGGTGATATTATTCTACCGGCAGGCCATCATAGCTCTATGCAAGTAATTTTAGGCTTTCAGTTTCCCTTTACCTTAGCTAACTTTCTCTTAGGTTTTCTGGACCTTTGAGGGCCGTTTGGTCATTTTAAACTAGGCCAAATCTTGAGGGTTGCTGACCCTTCAATGTTTAATGATACATTGGTTATCTCCCAATCCTCCAACCTTCACTCAGTGGAAACAGAAAGTTTCTGAAATAGAAATAATGGAACGCATCACAGCAGTCCTCAGACTTCAATTACCTAAATTTCTGGAACTCTGGTTGCCCTGGCATCAATGGTGCACTTCTACTGCATGAAGTGCTCTATTCCCATCCCAAGGCAAAAATATGGGACTTCAGAGGAGTTGACTTTGATAAGATGGCCAACAGAGTTAAGCTAGCTTTGGCAAGAAGAAATACAGGTGAGGGCCAACAGAGTTAAGCTAGCCCTGGCAAGAAGAAATACAAGAGAGGGTGTACAGGCAAAGTGGGCAACCATTAAGGATGCAATACTTGAAGCAACATCCCATTGTGTTAGGGAGAAAAGCAAGAGCAAAAGAAGGAGGAAACCACTTTGGTTCTCAAAAACAATAGCAGAAAAAGTCAGAGCCAAAAGGCTGACCTTCAGGAAATATAAGGGAATGCAGCAGGACAAAGATAGAGAGGCATACCAAACTTCCTAAAGGGAAGCAAGGAAGGCAGTAAGGCAGGCAAAGGCCCACACTGAGGAAACACCAGTACAAACAGTAAAGGAAGGGACAAGACATTCTATAGATACATTAGTGAAAGGAGAAAGTCCAGAGGGGGTATTGCTAAGATCAAAGGGGATAAGGGGGAGTGTGTGGAGGAGGACCAGGGAAAAGCATCTATCCTAAATAGATACTTCTGCTCAGTATTTACTGAGAAGAAGGTAGGGCAGGGCCCACAACTCAGCACCATGGACACAGGGGGGAGAGAGGTATGCACAAGTCCCTTCACAAAAGAAAGGATCCTACATGAGCTCGCTAAGCTCAGGGTGGACAAGGCAATAGGACCCGATGGCATACATCCCAGGGTACTAAAGGAGCTAAGGGTGGAACTAGCAGAGCCATTATCAGAACTGTTTAGTGAATCTCTGAGCACAGGAGAGGTCCCAGAAGACTGGAGAATGGCTCATGTGATCCCGCTCCACTAGAGTGGTAGCAGGGAGGAGGCAGGGAACTACAGAGCAGCCAGTCTTACTTCAGTAGTGGGCAAGATTATGGAGGCATGCCTTAAGGAAATGATTGTGCAACACCTGGAATCCATAGGAGCACAGGATCCAAGACAGCATGAGTTTACAACAGGAAGGTCCTGTCAAACTAATCTCATAGATTTCTTTGCTTGGGTAACCAGAGTGATGGACCAAGGGGGTGCAGTTGATGTCACCTACCTTGACTTCAGCAAAGCTTTTGATACTGTTCCAATTAGAAGATCGATTAATAAGCTGGGTGGGCTCGGGGTGGGTCAGAAGTTGGTCAACTGGGTGGCAAACTGGTTGGCGGGCAGAAAACAAAGAGTGGTGGTAAACAGTATACAGTCAGCAGAGATGCAAGTCACAAGTGGGGTATCTCAGGGATCAGTACGGGGACCAGTCCTCTTCAATATCTTCATCAGTGACATTGCAGATGGACTGGAGGATATGGTTTGTCTATTTGCAGATGACACCAAGATCTGCAACAGAGTAGATGATCCAGATGGGGTGGGCAGAATGAGAAGAGATCTGGATAAACTGGCAAAATGGTCGGAAGAGTGACAACTGGGGTTTAATGCAAAGAAGTGCAAGATCATGCACATAGAGAAAAGAAACCCTGAAGCCACCTATAGATTGGGAGTGGAGTTGCTGGCTATCACAAGGAAGAAAGAGACTTGGGCATCATCATCACAGATGACCTGAAATCATCCAAGCAGACCACTAAAGCAGTAGGTAAGGCTAGAGGGATGTTGGGGTGTATTGGTAGGGTATACAAGTTGTAAAAGGAGGTAATAATCCCTCTTTACAAGACACTGGTTAGGCCCCATCTGGAGTACTGCGTGCTGTACTGGAGGCCGCATCTGCACAAGGGCATTAACAAAATGGAGGCAGTCCAGAGAAGGGCAACCAAAATGGTGCAGGGACTGCATCAGAAAACATATGAGGACAGATTAACAGAGCTGAATATGTATACCCTAGAGTAAAGGAGGGAGAAAGGTGATATGGTCAAAACATTCAAACGTCTGAAGGACATTAACAAGGTGAAAGAGACTAACATGTTTCAATATAAGAAAAATAGCAGAACAAGAGGATACAGCATGAGAGTAGAGACAGGCTGATTAAGGGGTAATGTGAGGAAGTTCTTTTTCACAGAAAGGGTGGTGGATGCCTGGAATGGCCTACCTCAGGAAGTGGTGGATGTGAATACAGTGCAGGGCTTCAAACAGGCATGTGATAGGCATAAGGGAGCAATACAGATGAGTATGACTAGAAAGGCCATAGACAGAGTACAGGCCTATGGCACATTCATAAGGTAGAAAAAAATGGGCAGACTGGATGTTCCTTGTGGTCCTTATCTGCCATCAACTTCTATGTTTCTGTGCTGGCCTGGGAACTGGGAATTGGTTAATGGGACCTGTCCCCAGCTTTTTATACTCTGGGACTATCCCCCCATTCTCTGAGGTTGACCTTATGCCATGATGTCTCCTTAATGTTTTAGCCACCAATGTATTATTCCTCAGTAACTGATTTGGGTTTTGGATCCTTGACTTTTCTTCCTTTTCTAGCATACAGTAGTTTGAATTTTGCTTAACCATTGGAGCTTATGATATTTATAGTGTAACCCCCTTGTTACCCGGGGTTACTAGAATCCCAGTAAGACCTAGTGGTAGGCAGGGAAGGCAGCTTGTGAAACTCCAGTTGAATGGATTTCACACTGTCTCACTCTATTCTCAGTCTCAGCTGAGACTGAGGGATGACATCACCATAGAACTATCGCAGCTGCATGAGCCACATTGGAATCTGCAGAAGGGAGCTAGATTAGAATGTTGGGAGTTTTTGAACAGTGAATGAGCAGTTGGGGGTGAGTAGTCTAAGAGAGAGGAGCACAGCAGTCTGTGCACAGGTTCTTGGAGCCTAAGCTCTGATATAGAGCTACTTCTAGGAAAAGGTGTGTGTTTCCGCCTAAAGAGGAACACAGTTAGCTGTTCTTGAAGTGGTGGAGACCGCTGATACTGGTCTCTGTGCCCCATCCCTGAGGGGATGGGGTGGAAGGCTTGCCTTTTATTCCAGGGGCAACCCCCTTGTTCTGGCTAGGGAAGAAGCTGCCTTATTTCCGGAAATGTGATGTGTCACATGAAGCTGTCAAGATTCGCCTGTGGGGCACCTGCAACCAAAGGGTGAGTTCTGCTCTTGTCAAAGGGCCTATGTTTCACCTGAACTGTGTTAAAGTGGGGATTGGACGGCTGAATTAGTGGGAGGCCTAGAGGAATAGGCTTAGCCAAAGTAAAAGTATGTTCAAGTCCAGCACAATGGGAAAGCCAAGACATGTAGAGGAGATGTGCTATACCTTTACCCTTTAATCTACATTGCCAAGCTTTCTAAAGAGGTTAATGTCCAGAGAAATGGCCGGGTATGGATTGTGGAAGCTGGAGGTGGGAGACCCCCTATCTTTAGTAACCAGGTCCACCTCTACGGATTTGCTCTGTGGATTTCTACTTTGCCTCAGGCACTTGGCCAGTGCTGAGGAAAGTACCTAGATGTGGGACTGAAAGAAAATTTCCCTTAAGGAGTCAAAGGCTCTAAGGTAGTTTGGGGAGCCACCAACAGAAAATTTGGTCCACTGCCATATGGACCGGGATCGAGTGGCCGGCAGGGGAGCCAGGCCGAGAAAAACCCAAACAGTGTACAAGTCGGGCTGTATACCCAAAGCAGCATGCAAGTCTGGGCTGTGTGCCTTGTGGGTTCAGAGCCTGAGGGCTGGGATGTTGAAGAAGTGTTCTGTATCTCTTATCTGCATTACCAGGAATGTAGCCCTGTGGGGGTCCATCTATGCTTTGTTTGTTCCGTTTGGATGCGAATAAAAGCCACACTTTAGAATCCCATTCCTGGTATTGGACATTACAGTTATAGCTTCCTGTGTTTGGATTTACTTGGGTGCCCCTGTGCAGAGTAGCCAAACCTAGGCCCCTTGTGCCGCGTAACCTAGTCCTCCCCGAACCCAGTCCCCACCCGGTACTGCTGTCAGCTTCAACAGCATACCACCTGTCGTTTTGCAAAAAGGCAGGGGTCCGGGCATTACAAAATGGAGGCACTGCTTTGGATTTTAATTTTGGGAGGAAAGGTGCTCGGACAAGGGGCTAGCGTTTTGGTTATCTGGCAGTGGGTAGCCCAAAAAGCTGAAGCAAGTTAACTGGTGTGTCACTGTGTGCTGTGGTTCAATTGCTGCTGTTAAAATGCCAACTGTTTACCAAGGAGCAGTAAAGCTAAAAGAGTATGCCCTTGTCCTGCATCAAATGTTTACAGTGTCTTTGCCAGCTTTCTAAAGAACTGTGTGTGATAAAGAAGAGTGTGGAAGACTAGGGGTAGCAACAGGAAAATTGTGCCCTGGACGCTGGAAATGCTTTTTAAAAAAACTGTGTGTGATAAAGAAAAGTGTGGAAGACTAGGGGTAGCAACAGGAAAATTGTGCCCTGGACGTTTTGGAAATGCTTTTGAGTAAACTGAGAGACTTGTTGTGTGAATGGCCATGCTAAATGGCTGAAATGGGCTCCCACCGTGGAGTCAGTTCGGGGGGAAAAAAAAAAGTGTTTTGCAGTTTAAATTTGCCTGCTCGACGATCGCCGAGAAGAGAAGAGCACTCGCAAGGAAAAGAGGCTCATTTGCATGGCGTCATGTGATTAGTGAGGCTGCAATCAGTCCTGCCCCCCCCAGCCAGCTCTACAGTGACTGCCCAGCATGCGAGAGGGAGTGTGAGTGGAGTGCGTGTACTGGCTTAGTGGAGGAGTGTTGTGGTGATTAAAAAGCACTGCAAAACTTTTAAAAATAGCCTTTTCTGTTTAAAATTGGGCTCAACCCGCATCTCAATTGACTGGATTGTAAGTGTGGTGATCGGAGAGACGATCGTCAGGACTGCCCACCTGCTTCCTTCCTGAGGCCTCCAAGACTGACTGCAGGCCATTTTTCCATCGCAGCAAACAGTTACTGATAACAGTGAGTACAAACTGTAATAATTGTTCTAACAGTGATTTCTGCCAAAAGCCAGCTGAATATGTGCAGCAGTGTAGTCGCTTCGCATATAAAGACTGTGTCAAGTTTTCCAGCTAAAGCAAGTCTGTTAAGCCATTGACTGTGAGCATAGTTATGGGTTCAGCATCAGTTTAAAGTTTCAAAGCCAGAGAGAGACTGTGAATTATAGCAAAATGTGCAGCACTAATTACAGGCAATCCTGTGCTTGAAATCCTGAGGCTTTAACGGACTGTGAGCTAAAGAAATGTTTTTAGCAAGTGAAAAGTCCGTGGCAAATCATATAAATGTGTTACAAGAACAGTGCAAGTTTGTGCAGTTTTGAGAAAAGTTATCAGTAGTGTGTGTAAATCGGATGCGCAGTGGCTTGACCCAGTTTCTGAATGTTGATGCACAGGAGTGCTGCCGCCGCCATTACAGGGTGGGGTAGTAATGTAAACACAGCAGCAGAGGAGCCATTTTAAAAGTAAAAGAAAGTGTTCAGTGAAGTGGGACTTTCAGTAACAGTGAGCATTTGTTTGTTTTCCCTGCAGTTATGGCCTCAGGACCAGCCCACTACCTGGATCATGCCTGAGCTACAGTAACAGCAGAAGTAAATAAGTTAAGGGACATTGAAAGGTGTTATTATGGAGGACAACTGCCTTCGCATGTGGCGATTCCTGGATATCCAGTGCAAGTGTGTCAAATATGCTTAAATGCTGGAAGGGACGTCTTCATGGTACCTCGCTGTTTGGGTTGCTTAGAGAAATACGGCTTGTTTAAAGCACCCAAGATTTGTTTGGCTCCCACATGGACAAAAGTTCAGGAATTTGTAGTTGGCAGCACACAACACCATGCGGAACCAGTTGAAGAAGGCCCCTCGGGGGGAGTGTGGCACAAAGTTAGAGGGTGCAGATTTGCAGACAGAACCATATGCTGATGTTTCGGATGCTGGATCGCAGAAGGCTAATTCAGACAGAGCATCAGTAGACCCCTGGAGGGGGGGGCATAGCCCAAGTCTCATAGGAGAAGATGAGATGAGGGAGGCCTTTGAATGGGAGGTGTCGAACTCCACGCCTAGTTATGGGTGGATAGTCTCAGGAGTGAGGACAACTGCTCACTCCTGGGCACAGATTCTCAGTGAGGAAGAAGATGAGGGGGAACCTATGTGGCCTTGTGAAAAAGGAACGGGTACACAGCCTCAAGCTCTTGCCTCGGAAGAATGCATGGAAGAGAGTGGTGATGCCACTGCCCTGGCTGTGCAAGAAGAAGAAGTCAGGGATCCATTTTTCATCTCATTGAGAACACGTAGTTGGCAGAACCAGGACTGGCCACCGCCAAGCCAGGCCAGCGGTCTCAGGTTGACCAAAGCTAGTAAAGAGGAGAGACTGGTTCGTAGGAAGACAAATGAAATCTATGGGATGTCCTTCCCTACCTTTCCTCAGAGAGTCTGGGAGAAGATTGAGAACAGCAGGAAATTCTGGATTTGGGCTGAAGCAATGAAATGCATGCATCCTGGTGCAAGCAAGCATGTCAGGAACAGACTGTTTCATGAAAAATACACCCAGTGGAAAAGAGGCAGGACACTGTTTATGGACACTGTTGGAATAGTGGATGGAGAGGGACGTGAAACCTTCCACAGTGTGAATTATGTTCACCCAGATGGGGTGATAATTCAAGCTCCTGACCCCCAGTACTATTCACCTCAATGCAAGGACCTCCCTGCAAATGTGCCCATGCCTACCAGATGGAAAGCAGGGCAGTGGTAGTCAATACTGCCACACCAGCCATTGCAGTGCTTTTGTTGATCGGCCAGTATGGACATCCAGGACTCAGGTGCCCCACATTCATCAGTTCTACAGAGTACTGGCCTTTTCAGAATCCATTGACTGGCCCACCAGATGACTTCAGATCCAGAGAGGACACCAGCCCAGCTGTATCCTGATCCATCGCCAGGTAATCAGATGACGTCAGACCAGCTGTTTTACTTTTTGTTCCTGTTCTAAGGTTCCATCTCCAGAGACGACATCAGCCCAGCAATTTCCAGATGTGCCCTCCTCTAGTTCCCGGAAGATGTCCGCCCAGCCGTATCGGAAGAATGCTGCCAGGGAGAGTCTTTGGCTGAGGAGCAGGTCGGTGCTGATTTTTTGTTCTACAAGGGGCTGGTAAGTCCAAACTTTTCTATCCTTATGGCATTGCAGTACACACCCTACACTAGCAGACTCCAGAATGTGTGAACTGTCCTCAAAGACTCTCCCCTTCGGGACTTTTGGCCTGTTAAAACTGTGCTTCACCGGGCTCCGGCCTAGGAGAGACTCTTTAATGGACTAGCCTTCAGGCACTGTGGTCACTAGATGATACTTTTAGGACACTCCATCCCCCAAATGTGTATTGTAAATAATGTCATTGTTTTTCTACTGTTTTCTAATGTTTATACTGTTTTTCTACCTTTTCTAAAAAAAAAAAAAAAAATCTTTTTGGGATTCTTCAGTGTTTTGATGGTAGGGGTTAGGTAGACTGTATATGCAGATTAGGAGTGTGTGTTATCTTTCTTTTTCTTGCAGGTGTCCAGAAGAAGATAGAAGAGAAGACAAGAAGAGGAGGAGGGGCTCATCGGAGTTCCTCACTAGTACTTTAGTGTGTAGTAATTTAAAGTACTGTCGTTGTTACTGTAGTAACCCTTTCCTTCCACAGGTGTGGTTCTGGCAGAGGAGGCAGTAATGTAATAGATGGTATTAGTTCCTGGTGTGTGGTTGCAGGGTGCCCAAGGTCGGGGAGGTCCCCGGGGTGTTTTTTTATTTTGGGGTGTTAAGTTAGAGGCAGACAGATTTTCCCTAGAGGGCTAGGGGGGATAGACAGGCTGTGGTCCTGAATGGCCATAGGGACTGCAGTGCTGAGCTATCAGGGCTATGCTCTGGACAGTTCTGTCAGAGCCACTAGGCACCCATAGTAAGTGGATAGAGTAGAGGCTGATATGTAAGCCACAGGCCTCTAGGCCCTTAGTGTTGCCTGCCTGTGCTCGCACATGGTAGGAGGGGGGATGATCACCCCCTCCGCAGGTAGCACATAGGTGGGATGGCCTGTTGGCAACAATGACTGCGACAGTCACTTCCTGGCTCAGGGTGAGTGTAACCCCCCTGTTACCCGGGGTTACTAGAATCCCAGTAAGACCTAGTGGTAGACAGGGAAGGCAGCTTATGAAACTCCAGTCAAATGTTCTCAGTCTCAGCTGAGACTGAGGGATGACATCACCATAGAACTATCGCAGCTGCATGAGCCACATTGGAATCTGCAGAAGGGAGTTAGATTAGAATGTTGGGAGTTTTTGAACAGTGAGTGAGCAGTTGGGGATGAGTAGTCTAAGAGAGAGGAGCACAGCAGTCTGTGCACAGACTCTTGGAGCCTAAGCTCTGATATAAAGCTACTTCTAGGAAAAGGTGTGTGTTTCCGCCTAAAGAGGAACACAGTAAGCTGTTCTTGAAGTGGTGGAGACTGCTGATACTGGTCTCTGTGCCCCATCCCTGAGTGGGATGGGGGTGGAAGGTTTGCCTTTTATTCCAGGGGCAATCCCCTTGTTCTGGAAATGTGTTGTGGCACACGAAGTTGTCAAGATTCGCCTGTGGGGCACCTGCAACCAAAGGGTGAGTTCTGCTCTTGTCAAAGGGCCTATGTTTCACCTGAACTGTGTTAAAGTGGGGACTGGACTGCTGAATTAGTGGGAGGCCTAGAGGAATAGGCTTAGCCAAAGTAAAAGTATGTTCAAGTCCAGCACAATGGGAAAGCCAAGACATGTAGAGGAGATGTGCTATACGTTTACCCTTTAATCTACATTGCCAAGCTTTCTAAAGAGTTGTTTAATATCCAGAGAAATGGCTGGGTATGAATTGTGGAAGCTGGAGGTGGGAGACCCCCCCCACCTTTAGTAACCAGGTCCACCTCTACGGATTTGCTCTGTGGATTTCTGCTTTGCCTCAGGCACTTGGCCAGTGCTGAGGGAAGTACCCAGATCTGGGATAGAAGGAAATTTTCCTTAAGGAGTTGAAGGCTCTAAGGTGGTTTGGGAAGCCACCAACAGAAAATTTGGTCCACTGCCATGTGGACCAGGATTGAGTGGCCGGCAGGGGAACCGGGCCAGGAAAAATCCAAATAGTGTACAACTCGGGCTGTATACCCAAATCAGTGTGCAAGTCCGGGCTGTGTGCCTGAGGGCTGGAATGTTGAAGAAGTGTTCTGTATCTCTTATCTGCATTACCAGGAATGTAGCCCCATGGGGGTCCGTCTATGCTTTGTTTGTTCCATTTGGATGTGAATAAAAGCCACACTTTAGAATCCCATTCCTGGTATTGGACATTACAGTTATTGCTTCCTGTGTTCAGATTTACTTGGGTGCCCCTGTGCAGAGTAGCCAAACCTAGGCCCCTTGTGCCGAGTAACCTAGTCCTCCCCGAACCCAGTCCCCACCAGGTACTGCTGTCAGCTTCAACAGCATACCACCTGTCATTTTGCAAAAAGGCAGGGGTCCGGGCGTTACAATAGCTTTAAGGGTGCAGGTCCGTGAGTATTTATCACCTGTTGTTTTATGTCTATTTTATTATTTATGGGTCACTGATTCAGGTTATTGTTGTTCTCTAAGGCCTTGAGATTTTCATCTTGTTGCTGTATTGTATTTTAGTGGAAATTTAATTTTCTGGAAAAGAGAATTGCTTGATGTCATATTGAATTTACTTAATAAAAATTAGGTTTAAAAACAAAACAAAACATGGTTTCTTAGGTTTCCTCCTAGGCAGGCCAGATCTACCCCTTCCCACCTGGTACTCCAATTGACTGACCCACAAGGGCTTTGGCTCTTGAGGGGGCTTGGTAAGGAAATAGAAACATAGAAACATAGAATTTGATGGCAGATAAGGACCGCTTGGCCCACCCAGTCTGCCCATTTCCCTACCTAATGGATAAGCTGCAGATCCTAGTTAACCAGCAGCCTACTTCTTTTCTGCCCCCACCCCCTAGAATTGCCTTATGGCTGTCCCATGCATGCTTGACTTCAACCACTGTTTTTGACTCCACAGCCTCCTCCGGAAGGCCATTCCATGCATCCACAGCCCTCTCTGTGAAAAAATTCTTCCTTACATTACCTCTGAACTGCCCCCCATCTTCAAATTGTGCCCCCTTGTTCTTGCACACCTCTTTTTTTGAAAGATGCTACCCTCTTGGACTTTGTTGTTTGCCTTGAGGTACCTGAAAGTTTCTATCATGTCCCCCCCCTTTCCTCGAGGCTATACATATTAAGCTCCTTTAGTCTCTCTTCATATGTCTTCTGGTGTAGATCCTGCACCATTTTAGTTGCCCTTCTCTGGACAGCTTCCATCTTGTCTATGTCCTTGCGGAGACTGGTCTCCAGAACTGCACACAGTACTCAGATGGGGTCTCTCCAGCTGTCTGTACAGAGGATAACAACTTCCTGTTTTCTACTGGTGATGCCTCTTCCTATGCATCCCAGTATCCCCAGCCCTCCTTACTGCCCCTCTCACATTGTTTGCCCACCTTAAGTCATCTGATATGACTACCCCAGGTTCCTTTCCATTTTGTTGTTGTTAGTATCTCCCCCATTATGTACTCTTCCCTGGGTTTTTGTTTCCCAGGTGCATTACCTTGCACTTCTAGTATTAAATCTAAGCTGCCATACATTTGACCTTCCTCTAACCTTGCCAAGTCCCTTCTCATCCTTTTCACCCCACCTTGTGCATCAACTCTGTTGCAGATCTTTGTGTCATCTGCAAAGAGACATACTTTTCCTTCCAGTCCCTCTGCAATGTCGCTTACAAAGATATTGAAGAGGACCGTCTTAATACTGAACCCTGTGGCACCCCACTAGTAACCCCCCTTTCTTCAGAGTGGACTCCATTTACTATTACCCTCTGTGTCCTATTCTCCAGCCAATTCTTTACACAGGCTCTCATCTTGGGACCCACTCCCAGGCTGGCTAACTTGTATATTAATCTTTTGTGTGGGACCAAGTCAAACGCCTTGCTAAAGTCTAGGTAGGCCATGTGTACAGCCCCTCCCTGATCTACCACTTTGGTCACCCAGTCAAATAAATCTATTAGATTCATCTGGCATGACCTTCCTGCTGTGAATCCATGCTGCCTTGGGTCCTGTGCCCCTCTGGCCTCTAGGTACTCAACAATTCTTTCCTTCAGAAGTGATTCCATCATTTTCCCTATCACTGAGGTTAAACTAACAGGTCTGTAGTTTCTGCTTCTGCCCTGCTCCCACTTTTGTGAAGGGGAATCACATCTGTCCTCCTCCAGTCCTCAGGTACCACCCCATCCTCCCATGATTTGTTAAAGAGGGTAGTCAGTGATGTCACTAGTTCTACCTTTAGTTCTTTTAGAATTCTGGGATGAATCCCATCAGGCCCATTGCTTTGTCCACCTTCAGTTTTAAGAGTTCTTTCAGAACCCTTTCTTCTGTAAATGGGCTGGTATCAACTTCTGTATCCAGAGTGTTTCTATTGTTTGTTTTAGGTACCACACCCTCTTCGCTTGTAAATACTGAGCAAAGTATTTGTTTAGTATCTCTGCCTTTCACAGTCACCTCTCTGCCCACCCTCCTCCCCTTTATTAAGCCTCACTATCCCTCCCTTAGTAGTCCTTCGCTCCCTGATGTACCTAAAAAAGGTTTTATCCCCCTTCTTAACTGAGTTGGCTATCTTTTCCTCAGTTCAGGCCTTTGCTGTTCTGACTGCCTTCCCAGCTTCCTTTAGCTTTAACTGGTACAATTCTCTGTCCTGCTCCTTCTGTGATTCCCTGTACTTTCTGAATGCTTTGTTTTTCTCTTGAACCTTCACTGCCACCTCCTTTGAGAACCATAGTGGTTTCTTACATCGATTTGTTTTGTTTATTTGCTTCACACAAAGGCTTGTTACCTCTGTGATGGCAGTTTTTATTATTCCCCATTGTTCTTCCACCCCTCCTTCCTGCCCATTTGCTAGTGCATTCTTTAGGCACTCACCCATTTTGGCAAAGTCAGCCCTCCTGAAGTCCAGTACTTTTGTCTTTGTATGGCTTGACTCTATTGCTGTGTTTATTGTGAACCATACTGTTCGATGGTCGCTAGTTCCCAGATGGCTACCCACTTCTACATCTCTGATCCTCTCTCCATCTCCATTTGAGAGAACCAGGTCTAAGATTGCTCCCTCTTGAGTGGGTTCCAATACTAGTTGTCTAAGGCATGCCCCCTGTAGGGCATCTAGAATAACCCCACTCTTAGAAATGGTTGCTGCAACTGCACTCCAGTTAACATCTGGCATATTCAGATCACCCATCAGCAATATCTCCCCTTTATCTGCCATTCTAAGTATACTTTCTATCATTTCCTTGTCCATTTCCTCCCCCTGAGAGGGGGATCTGTATACAACCCCTGAGCGGATTGTGGTGCCATTGCCTGCCTCCAAATTGACCCACAGTGCTTCTTCTCCTCCCTGTTTACCCTTTTGTTCTGTAGCTTTGATTCCTTCTCTTGTGTAGAGAGCTAATCCTCCTCCTCTTTTACCCTCCCTGTCCCTCCTGTAGATAGTGTGTCCTGGTATGTTTACGTCCCAGTCATGGTTCTGTGTGTACCATGTTTCTGAGACTGCCACGATATCCAGATGTTCCTCCTCCATCAAGGCCACTAGTTCAGGAAGCTTGTTACCCAGACTATGGGCATTGGTACTCATTGCTCTCCATTTTTTGATGGCTTTACCTTCTGTAGCAGCATCCCCCACTGACCTTTCTACCTTGGTCTTTTTCTCATTTAGTACCCTGTTTTGTAGGGGAGGCTGAATTTTCTGCTGCTTATCAGTGCTCTCCCTTGATTAGTTTAAAAGCTTGCCAATGAAGCATTTAAACCAATTGCCCAAAGACTTCTTCCCTTCCTGACAGATGCAGACCATCCTGCCAGTATAGGGTGGTGTCCTCCAGGTGGAACCTCAGTCCCCAATGAAGCCAAACCCTGTGCTCCACACCATTTTTCAACCATTTGTTAAACTACATGGTGCAAAGTACTCGCCTCATCCATGCCACTGACAGGCAGCACCTCTGAGAAGGATACTGTGTGTGCTACTTGTCTTAAGCCCTTCCCAACTCGACGTAAGTCCTTCTGCACTGCTCTAATCTCATGATGAGCCAAGTCATTTGTCCCTAGGTGGACAATGACATCCAGCTCAGACTCCTGCAACTGTTCTCATGATCCTAAGGATGCGCCTGTCTCTCCAAGCCATGGCACCAGGCAGGCACCTTACTCAGTTTTCCCTGCTTCCCCCAGTTCTATCCCCCTCATAATTGAGTCCCCCACCAGGAGCTGCTTCCTTTCTCTGTGGTGCCCTCTGCCTCCATCCTGAGGGCCTCCCTTGTGACAGTTGTCTGCACCCTCCTTAGTCTCCTCTGCGGGTGCATCCATAGGGGAACTATGCTCCCCAATCACTAATTTTACTACCACTTGAGAAGTCAATAATCAGCCCAAGCTTCTGGACAACCATCCACCTGCAAGAAAGAGGATTACTGCACATGTCAACTTTAAAAACCACTCTCTTAGGTATCCTCCTAGCCAGGCCAGATCTACCCTTTCCCGTGTGGTACCAGGTTTTAGAATGTGGTATTTGTATTTCAAATTGTAAAACATGGTGAAACAACAGGTGCTGTCTCTTGAAACAATGCCACACTGTGGCATACTCATGGTTCCTGGATCAGGATAGCATCTCCTGATGCAGCTGACCACCAGATCTCTGCTCCTCTGGTAGGCTTCAGCTTCATCTCTCTGCTCCATGCTGAACCGGCTACCATGGGCACAGGCTGTAGGCTCTTCTGACCTCCTTCCATTCATTTCATACTACTGAGTCCCCAATTTGACCCTCACACACCCTGGCTTCCGAGGTCAAAGACAACCCAGCACCATGTTGTAATGCCTGCTACAAGGCCTGCATCAGCAGCCTTGGTCTTTTTCTCCACACTGGATATTCAGTGTCATGCATGTGCTGGCTTGCATGCAGTTGCCATTCTGTTTCTTTCTGGAACCCAGTAGCTCTGCTTAAAGTTTGCCCTCTGCTTTTGAGGCCTGGGGTAGGACTGCTTGTACCCACTCCCAGAACTCCTTGAGCACAGTCCTGCGATGATAGGCCCTGCTCACAGTCTGTCTCAGTTTGTGCCTAGGGCTGTCACTCCAGAAGCTTGACAGCCAACAGGATACAGAAAAGATGCCAGAATCTGATGTCCCTCCTTTCCTCAGAAGCCTTCCAGAATATTTTATTCAGTGAGGTTTCTGTGCACGGGGCTATGCCTGCCCAAGTGGTTCCATTACACAACCCCCTCCTGTATGAAGATGTATCCTTGAATCCAGCTGGCACAGCTCATAATCTACACTCACTCACCTTCTGCATAAACTTGGCCAGTTGCCTTATGGGTCATACTGCTCTTTCTGCTTATCTGTGGCTGTTTCTTGTTGCCTCTTTACCACTGCAGCCACTGTACTGAATCAGCAGGATCAGTGTACCCCTCCTGCAGTATAGCTGATGTAGCAGTAGGTGGAGCTAATGTAATATAGCTGATGTAATAGTAGGTGGAGCTAGGAGAAAGTCATACAGTGAAACATGCTTGAAGTGCTCATGCAGTTCAATAAAGGAGTTTAGAGCAGCAAGCAGTCTCTAGTGGTTTCTCATACTTTACATGGTGTCAGAAGTGAAGAAAAAAACTGCAGAAAGAAGGAAAGAAATTGAGCAGCTTAAACCTCTGAGCAGTTTGTGTCTAGATGGCGATTTGGCAGAAATTTGGAGAACAAGGATACAGAAATTCGAGCTGTTCATGACAACAAGTGGAATAGCAGAGAAGTCTGAGAAGGTACAGTGCATCATGTTTTTGCATGAAGCTGGAGAAGAAGCAGTAACGGTGTTTAACACTTTTGAATTTACTAATGCAGAAGACAAAGAGAAGATAGCAGTGTTAAAAACAAAATTTCAACAGTATTGTGAGTGGAGAAAGAATATGCAGTATACTAGACACATTTATTTATTTATTATTTTTATTTATTGAAATTCTCGGATTAAACCTTTGAGAATAAGCTTGTTACATAGGTTCCACGTCAGAAGAAAAGAAGCACAAATCAGAAAACAACACAAAGTAACAGTTAAGGCATACAAATGATGTTGAACAGTATAAATCAGGGTAGTATATAGTAAGTTACAAATAAGCACACTAAGTTACATTCTGGATGTAATACATCAGCCAGTCAATTGGCCTCATCAGAGAGGTGTGGGAATAATAGTAGTGCCATGTGTTGGGGAGTAGAAACCTAACTAGGTAGCAAGTAAGTGTGAGGAGTGAAAAATCTGCAAAGGGAGATGGTGAGGAGGGATGAGGGGTAAGGGGGAGGTGGAGGGGATAAACAGAGGACAGAATGGGAGGGAGGCAGGGAGATGGGGGAGGAAGGGAGGAGGAGACAGGATGAAGATGGAGGTACTCGGGGCAGAACTACAATAGAGGTGGGCAGGAAGGCACTAAAGGAAGCAGTTGCAGTTGGCACTGGCAACCAGATCTTTCCTGAGCTCACGTTTGAAGGGGCCTAAGGTTGATATAGAAAAGATACTAGGAGGGAGACTGTTTGTCCCTTTAGGCACATGGTGTGTGAAAGCTCTTTGTGCAAGTGAGGTACGGCATATAGGAGTCTTAAGAACCATGTGCTCTGATAGTCTGGTGGGGTGAATGCTTTCATTGGGGGTGAGGAGCTTCCGGATGCCTACAGGTAGTAAGCCCAGACACCTGTTCTTTACAGAGCACAAAGCCCATCAGAAATGATAGACGCATATGTGACTGATCTTAAAAAAAAAAGGCCAAGAGTTGTAAGTTCGGGTGGTTAACCGACTCACTTGTAAGGGACAGAATTGTATGTGGCATTAAAGATGATCAAGTCAGGGGCAGACTTCTTAGAGAAGTAGATCTCACATTACAAAAAGTAATTGATATATGCCATGCAAGTGAAGTTAGTCACAGCCAAATGAAAGTGCTTAATGATGAAGCAGAAATGCAAATCCATAAACTAAAGAAAGTAACATCAGACTACAGTAAATTTAAAAATAGCTCAAGAAAAGCAAAAGAAAACACAAAAGATTAAATCAAATGTGACAGTTGTGAGTACAAACATGAATAATGAAAATGTCCTGCCTTTGGACAAACACGTAAAACCTGCCACTAGAGAAACCACTTTGCAAAAATGTGTAGAACAGCAACTTAGCCTAGGAAAATGTATGTGTTAGATGATGAGGATGCTGAAGCAGAAGTGTTTATCAGAACAATTCTGATAGAAACAAGCATTTGCCAATGGCAAAGGTTTACCGCGTTACTTAAGGAACAGCATGTTGAGGCGCTCCATAGAGTTTCATGAGGGCAATTTGTAAAAGCTTGTTTTTATACTTTCCAGTGACGATTTTGTCAAAGAAAGGCAGCCGCTTAACTAACAAGGACCTTCTTTGGTAAGCGACTGCATTCCATTGACAAAATCATCACTGGAAAGTATAACAAGCATTTGTCAATGCTGAATGTTTGCTCACTGGCATTGGTAGTGCAGGAGTTAGAGAGATGCATAATAGGAAAGGCAGTGAAGTATTGGACTGATGCCAACCCTACCCCCATCCTGCAGAGACTGACAGATGTTGGGGGTATGCCTTTGGGTCGGCAATAACGCTCACGCCATTTCACCTTACTCTACCCTGCCGACACCAACAGGTGTCATGTTGTGCCTTAGGGTCTTCAGGCTTTATGACCACCCCATTACAAAAGTAAATACATTGAGATGGGTGCAGTATAGGAGAATGGGGTGAAAGTTGGGGCCGAAGACCCCAAGGTACACCTTGATGCCTCTCACTGGCTGCAGGGTTGGGGTGGAATGGCATGAGCAGTTTGGCTGATGATCCCAAGTCACACTCCCAATGCTCCAAATTTTCAACATGGGCTTTTTGTGACCCCACATCATGAACAGTGGCACTATCATTTCATTACTCAATCCTGAAAGGTGATTTTGTCCAGCGACTATGCCATTTGATGCCACAGGTGCGAAAACACATTTTGGGCAGGATGTGAAAAAAGGCAGCTGTACTGTTCATGAGGTGGTGTGAAAAAATGGCACTGTTGAAAATCTAGAGAGGAAATATGAAAATTGGCGAAGTTATGAGCATGTGTAGAAACTGTGCAAAGCACACCTGTACCACAATCATTTGTTGGATTTTTATTTACCAGATTTTCAACATGGCCACTTTTGGACCTCTCCTCATAAACAGTGGCACTATGATTTTGTTAATCTGTCCCAAAAGCTGATTTACCACAGTGACCGTGCCATCCTGCACCACAGGTGTGGAAACACATTTTGGGCTGGATGTGAAAAATGACAGCTATACTTTTCATAAGGAGGTGTACAAAAATGGCAGTGTTGAAAATCTGGAGTGAAAATTTTAAAAATTGGCGAGGTTACAAGCATGCGTAGAAACTGCACAATGCACACGCATAACACAGTCATTTTTTGGAATTTTTTCACTAAATTTGCAACATGGGCTTTTTGGGACCTCTCCTCATGATCTATGGCACTGTTGTCTCGTTAATCTGTCCCAAAAGGTGATTCCGTGCAGTGACCTCGAAATCACCTTTTGGGACCAAGAAACAAAATGACAGTGCCAGTGTTCATGAGATGGGGCCCCAAGAACCCCATGTTGAAAATTTAGGGCCAGAAGTCCTAAAAATGGCTGAGATATCAACTTAAGTTGAAACCCCACTCTCCCCATTGACTCCTGTTATAGGGCTTACTGTGATTTTCTAGTTTGCGGTCAGTTTTTGAAGAGTGCAGATACATCCCAGCCCACAGAAGATTGCTGCTTCCAACCTCTGGAGGTAAGTATGGGGTGGTGTGGGGGTGCAGGGAGGTGGGTGCGCAGAGGGAGGGTCAGGATAGGAGAGGGGGATGGACAAAACGATGAAGGACCGTTTTCTTTTCTGCAGGGAGGTTTGGGAGGGTCTTGATGCCAACAGGGATTGAGCACCCTTGTCGGCAAAGAAACTGAGCTTGGGGGGGTATCTGACACAGGAAGTGGGCATCCCAGTGTTGGGGAAAATACAAAAACTGTCTCAGCACACTGGGGTGGGCTCAGTGTGTGCCACAGTGTAGGGGGGAGGAGAATACATGCCAACACGGGGATTGGACACCCCGATGTTGGCTTTCCCTGAGAGTTGTGGTTTCTGCACATGCGCAAAAGCAGTGGCACTACTGCGCATGTGTGGAATCAGTTGCATTCCACACATATTTGTTCCATGACCGAACAATGATCAGCTGTTCAGTGGCTTCTTCTTTTGAAGTTTTTGTACACACTACTCATAGCAATGAGTTCAGAATGCCCAGATGCGGTGAACTTACAAAGCAGAGTGCAGATTGAAGCTATTAATGTTACAGATGTTACTGAGGACAAAATGGACTAGATGGAAATACTTAAAATAAACAACATGGCAGTTTAATTCAAGTTTGATACTGGAGCAGAATGTAATGTTATATCAACACGAATGTTTAAGATGCTGAATTTGACAGACGATGAGATGAGCAAGTCCAGGTACAGGGTGCAAACTAGTTACTTACTCAGGGCACCAGATTTTCCCAATAGGGCAAAACGAGCTCACACGAGAATATAAGGGCCCGAAATATGACATCCAGTTCCAAGTAATTGATCAAGATGCACCAGAAATATTGGTTTGTGCAACATGTTTGCAGTTAGGCATGCTGAAAAGAATATTTACTGTACATAACAGAGGAAGAGACACACTGGATAACTATGAAGACTTGTTTACAGGTCTAGAATGCGTATCAGGACTGCATCATATCCAGACAGATCCCACTGTTAAACCTGTAGTGCACCCACCCATGAAAGTGCCAGTAGCACTGAAGGATAGACTCAAAGCAGAATTTGAAAGAATGAAAAAATTAGATGTCATTGCAAAACAAACTGAGTCTACAAACTGGGTTAACAGCATGGTAACAGTAGTAAAGCCTGATAAGCTCAGGATCTGTATTGATCCAAAAGACTTAAATGATGTAATAAAAAGAGAGCACTACCCCCTGTGAACAGTGGAAGTATTAGTAGATGGAATGCCAAGTGCTAAGGTATTCTCAGTACTGGATGCAAACCAAGGATTTTGGCAAATACAACTTAATGAAAAGAGATTCAGATTGTGTACATTTAATACACTATTTGGGAGATATAGATTCAAGAGACTCCTGTTCGGTAGCTCTTCAGCACCTGAGGTGTTTCAGAAAATTATAGCACAGATGCTTGAAGGCTTAGAAGGTGTAGTGAACATCATTGATTACATATTTGTTTGGGGGTAAAAATGTGAAACATCACGATCAAAGACTGATTCAACTACTGGAGAGAGCCAGAAGTATAAATCTAAAGCTGAACAAATAAAAAGTGCAAAATCAACATGACTGAAATAAGCTACATACAGTAGGTCATGTTCTGAGCAGTGAAAGGTTAAAACTGAACCCAGAGAATGTGAGAGCTATTTAGCAGGTGCCAGAGCCAGAAGACAAACCAGGTCTGATGAGGTTCATGAGTATGATCCAGTATTTAGTGAAATTCATTCCCAATCTGTCTGACGTAAGTGCACAACTAAGACAATTGCTGGAGAACAAGGTTCAGGGGCACTGGGAACAACAGCAGAAAAATTGCTTTCAAGCGCTTAAGAATCTGGTAACTCATGCACCTGTTCTCAAGTTCAATGATGTAACTAAACCAGTGACGCTGTCTGAGGATGCCAGCTTGGAAGGCCTGGGAGCAGTGATAATGCAAGACAAGAAGCCAATAGCATGTGATTCCAGCACCCTCACTGACTGCCAGAAGAGACATATCCAAATTGAAAAGAACTCCTAGTGATTGTCTACAGATGTGAGAAATTCCATCAATATTTATGTGGGAAACAAGTGCAGGTGGAGTCTAATCACTGTCCATTGGAGGCAAAATTTAGGAAACGTCTCATTCAAGCATCACCAAGACTACAGAAGACGCTTATGCGGCTGCAAAGGTACAGTCTACAAGTAAATTACAAGCCTGGGAAAGAAATGCATATTGCAGATGCATTAAGCAGAGCTTATCTTAGGGAGGAGACCGAAGACTTGCTAGATGAAGAGCTGGAAGTAAATCTGCTTACTACTCAGCCACCTATTTCAGCAGAGAAACTACAAGAGTTCCGGTCAGCCATAGATAAAGACATGTCACTAGAGCAGCTTAAAGCAGCTGTGCTAAATGGATGGACCTGCAGAAAGGGAAAAAGTGCCACTAGAAATCAGAAGGAGGAAATCATGCTCATTGACAATATGCTGTTCAAAGCACCAAAACTGATAGTTCCACAACAAATGTTTTATTTTATTTATTTTATTTCATTATTTTTCAGCAAGATAGAACTATTAGGACCTTTTGCAGCCCTGTTTACAAAGTTGTCCTGCATTTAGATCTAGACTACACATTTAGACAAAGCATACATCAGACAGAGATGTTATCCTTACTTACATGCAAACCATCAGCATAGTCCATTTAATTCATGCATGAGACATTATTGCATTTGAGCATTGAGGATGCATAACTGGGGATTCAGGTGACATTTTTAGCATTTTCAGTAATAGGTAAATGAGGAAATAGATGCTCCAGAAAATATATGAAGCCCACCTTGGTATTGTAAAATGTAAACAAAAAGTACAAGATAGTCTGTACTGGTCTGGGATGTCAAAACAGTTTGAAGAAACAGTTTCACAATGTGCTGTTTGCAATGCAAATAGAAACAACAGTACTAAAGAACCTCTGTTGCCTCATGACATACCTGACTAACCTTGGTCTAAAACAGAAGCTGACCTCTTTCAGTTCAGTGGAACTGAACATCTTCTCTGTGTGGACTATTACTCGAAATAAACTCAGAAATGAACAAACTCAGTGAGTCTACAAGCAAGACAGTTATCACAGCCATGAATTCATTGTTAGCCAGACATGGCATAGCAGATGTGGTAATGTCAGATAACAAGCCATGGTTTTCTAGTTCGGATTTCAGAATGTTTGTGGATAGCTGGGAATTCAAACACTCCACATCTATTCCGGGATTCCCACAGTCCAACGGACAAACAGAGGACTGTGCAAACAGTAACAACTTAGAGAAAGAGGCACAGAAGAGTGGTGGAGACCCCGATCTTGCACTGTTAGAATACAGTAACACACCTATGGAAGGAACTGGATTTTCACCTGAGCAGTTACTTAAGCAGGTTAAAATCTAAGTTGCCAGCATCAACATTGCTTTAAAAAACTGAGCACAAGATTGATGTGAGACAAGCTGAAATTGAGACAGTTTACTCAGAAGCACTACCATGATAGGCATGCACAGGAGTTGCCAGTCATTCAGGAGGGTGACCTACTATGGATTAGGTGTCAGGAGAAGTGGCATCCTGCAGTTTTTGTGACCAATCATGATTCTCCCAGATCATATATAGTATGTACGCCTGATGGCAAAATGTACAGAAGAAATCGAAAACATCTAAGGAACACACAGGAGGAAACATTCTCTGTTATGATCATTGATTCATTTGAAGTGTCAAGCTCAACCATAACAGATGAAAATTTGGAGAGCAGTGAGCAACTTAATGTATCCATACCTGCTGAGCTACCTGACATTTACAAGGACAAAAAAACAGTCAGAGCAAACACCAGGAAAGATAGCCAAAAACTACAAAATGTGGCAGAGAGGTTCAAAGCTCCAAGAAGCTTTCAAGAGTATACTTATGACAGAAGAATAAATAGAGTGCAGCACTGACTGGTGGTAATGAACAGGTCTCAACAGAACTATGTGCTAATAATCTCTGGCCCTAATTATGTGGTTATAAACAGTATTTTTTTTCTTTTTTGCTAACTGTTGATTTTGATAAAAGAACTGAACTGAACTAAAAAAGGGGAGATGTAGCATAGCTGATGTAACAGTTGGTAGAGCCAATGTGATATAGCTGATGTAATGGTAGGTAGAGCCAATGTGATTTAGCTGATGTAACGGTGGGAGTAGCTAATGTGATATAGCCGATGTAACAGTAGGTGGAGCTAGGAGAAAGTCATACAGTGAAACATGCATGAAGTGGTCATGCAGTTCAGTAAAGGAGTTTTGAGCAGCAAGCAGTCTATAGTGGTTTCCTTATACTTTACACCTCCAGAACATCTGCCCCATTCAGCAGCTCCACTGAGAGTGTTGTTTCATGACTGAACATCACCATAAATGGGGTATACCCCCTTGTGGACTGTACACTATTCCTGAAAGTCAACATGACATATGACAACAGACTATCCCATTCAGTCTGATTATCCCACATGAAGGAGGACAGCATGGCTAGGAGTGTGCAGTTCAACCACTTAACTGGTTCATCTAATGCTGGGTGGTATGGAGTGGCCCTGGTTTTGTATATTCTAGGAGTTTGTACACCTCATGGAACAAACTGGACTCAAAGTCCTGTCCTTGATCTATATGGATGGATCTGAGGGCCCTGTATTTGCAAACAAACTGTTCTGTAAAAATCTTGCCCACTGTTTCCAGTCTCCTGATCAGGCCATAGGTAGGCTTCAGCCCATTTTGTGAAATAGTGTGCCTCTACAAAGATATACCTGTTTTACCTAGTGGGTCAGTGGCAAGGGGCCCAGGATATCCATTTCTACCCTCTCTAAGGGCTGACTAGTTTGGGACAAGGCTCATGGAGGGCCACATACAGTGCTTCCTCGCTGTAAAGAACCCCCTCTTTGACAAACTCCCTCTTATGGTGAACACCTTTGATGGCTCCCTTTGTTCACTAAGCAGGCATATTAACACTTCACTATAGTGAACACCTCAGCTGGCTCCAGGGGTGTTCACTACAGAGAGGGAGCACTATAACTCCCTGGTTATTCATCTGTTACAACTGTTCTTCAAACTCTCCCTGGTAATGAAAAGCAATCCTCCAAGATTCTTGCTGGACCACACAGGTATTTCCAGTGTGAATCCATTGTTTTTTTAGCCAGTACATCCCAGGACACCCCATCCCAGGTCATGATTACTGTACTGAATACATTGGAGTGCTCCCACATCACAGCCTGTGCTGCTCAGATCTGTTCTGGGATCAGTTCTCATTGTTTGAGTTGGAGTTTTTGAAATAAGGTCTGTTCTGTCCAACATGGCACTTGCTCTCCTTTTGGGGTTCTTGGGGCTCCAGTTTGCAAGCCTTGAACTGCGGTGGAGTCTTTAGGCAATATCGTCACCCCAGAATGGAAAGTGCTGTTCACCGTCCCTTGTTAGATGGCCTGTGGCTCTATCATCACATTGGCAGCCTGCACTGGCACTTGTCCCTGTTATACTCTACTCTTCGACCGAGCTATGAGGAAATCATGACATTCTTTCTGCTGGGGTTCCATAAGCCCTCTTCAGTCTTCATCCTCACCTTTGCTGGCATGGCTAGCAATGAACACATTACTTCCTGGTAGAACAGTCACATAGCTGCTGGCTACAATTTGCAGACCTCCATCCCTTCACTGTCACACATCAAAGGAAACTTCCTCCCCATTACAGTACAGGAACCTTCAGCAAAGTTCAATGTTGCTCTGTATTGCCACAACCAGTCAGTCCCCAGTAATGCTGTTTGGGTCACATCTTTGGCCACTAAGAATTTACAGGCTAATTGCAGCTCCTTCAGGCCAATTGCTGTTTGCTACACTCCCAGCACTTTGAGGGCAGTTCCATTCACTGTGCAGACTGTTCCTTCATACGGCTATAAACTTTGCAAGGATCTTTTATGTCACTTCTTCCCATACATGGGCATTCAGAGTGGACACATGTGCACCACAAGCCACCAAAAACTTGCAGGGGACACCTTCTATTTTCTCAAGAAGGCAGGAGCCCAGCCACACTGTGCTGTAGTATGGATCACAATTTGCTGAGGGGCATCTCTTTGTCATTTGTCAGGCATCTGGTCCTCAATCACAGTCCACATGCCTCCAGGTCCTGATGAACCTCTCCACTGGGGACACTATTTTTCATAGTGGTCCGTGCCTCTACATCTTCAACATGCCTGATCATCTGGCCTTCTATTCTAAAAATTCAGTAACTTCAGATGTTGGTTTCCCAACGTTCTCTTGTTTTGTACAGTGTCTCTAACTGTGGAGTCCTAGATGTCTTGAGCTTCCCTTTCAATTTTCTGAGTTCAGTGTGCAGGGTCATAAGAGGCATCTCCATTTCCTTTCATACTTCTACAATGGCTCCAGTCAGTTCTTTAAGAATTACAGTCTCTGTGGCCACTTCATAGGCCCATACCTGGTGATCCAAATATCACACAATGTCCAATTTGCTGGCTTACTGGATTGTTTGTTCTAACCCTGAGGGTTTCTGTAGTGTGTCAGTGTTGAATAATGCCGTCCCATTTGTAATGCATAAAGAGGTAAACTCAAGGATCTGTTGTATCCTCTCCTTTTCTGTCTCTTGCCTGTTTGGATTGTGCAGTCAAATTTTCTTGTGAGACCTAGGAAAAGATCACTCTGATGGTTTTGAGATTCCTCCACTTCCTGCTATCTCCCTGCTTTCAGTTGCTGTTTCTATCTTTTCTTCCTATTTGCTTATCTGTGGTTGCAAAAATACATATAAATCTGTATGTGAAACTGGGATCCCTTTGTTTGCCAATGTAAATAATTGTATTGTTGAAATGACTACAAAAAGCTATTTGGAACTCAGGGAGTTAACCTTGAGATGCAGCACAAGCTCATTTGCAGAGTTGTCAACAGGAGATTAGTTTTAGGACACCATGTTCTATTTTGTTCACCTGCAGGAAAGAAACTGACAAGAACTCCGATGCATTTTGTGTGAAAACAGGATGTCTCTTAATGAGCTCAAGATGCAAAAATGAATTGCCAAGCAAAGACTTTTTATAAAAAGAGAGTACTGTTTTGCTGGAGAGAGAGAGAGAGAGACTGAAATTTAGAAATAGAGATACCCTCAGGGGAAGGACTTTGTTCTGTTTGAACTGCCTATGTTAAAAACCCGTTCTGCACAATTTTTTTAAATTTTTATTCTATTGTAATTGAGAATAATAAAGTGCTACTTACAAATTTTATAAGTGCTCCTGGTTTTCCTATGCTTCATGACCTATGCCTTGACAACAGATAGTGTCAGACTAAGTGGGATTTATGCCATGAATAATCTAAGCCAGTAGTTTGGTGCGTGGGTACTAGACCTGGTATCAGGGAAGCATAGAAGAAAGGTATGTATTCTGCAGCAGCAAGCTCATGAGTAATTACCAGAAGACTGACAGCCAAATTAGCAGAGACAAAAGTTCAAACTGAAACTGTACAGCCAGAACCAGTGATGGAAGAAGAACAGGCAGGGACAGAACCTGAAAGCCTATCTGTCTTCTTCAAATAGTGGGCTATACAACAAAGAGAGACAGAGAAGCAGAGAAAAGATGTGATACAGCAACAGGAGCTGGATGCCTTGCAAGCTATCAAAGCTGTAGGTTCTGGCACAGGTACCGCAGAGCAACAAAACACAAACAACATAAAAGACTTTAAACCTACAAAGTTGTGTCCCTTGGATGATATCGAAGCATACCTGACAACTTTTGAAAGGATTGCCACAGCATGCTAGTGGTCAAAGCAGCAATGGGCAATCAGGCTGGTACCTTACTTAAAAGGTGTGTCTACAGCAATACAGACACTGCACAGTCAGAAAACTATGACCTTGTGACAAGAGAAATCCTGAAGAGATATGACATCTCTGGAGAGGCCTACAGGCAAAGATTCTGGTCCCTGAAGTGCCACTCAGTCAACAATACTCGAGAAGCCTTCACCCAACTCAGAGAACTCCTTATTAAATAGCTCCAACCAGAGGGCAAAACAGTCCCACAGATCATCAACATATTTGCAATGGAACAATTCATCAACATCCTGCCTAAAGACATGCAGCTTTGGGTAAAAGAACACCAACCAGAAAGTGGGGGAAAAAGTCATTTCTTGGGCTGAAGACTATCAGATGGTCAGACAGACCATGCAGCAGTGAAGTAGCAGCCAAGGACTGGTAAGACTAATTTTTCCTGATTTAACTCCAGGTCAGATAAAAACACTGGTGGGGGTAATAAATCTTCACCCAAAGACTTTACTTGCTATAACCATAATAAGCCAGGCCATATTGCAAGAAACTGTCATAAAAATAACGATGGTAACACTGAAGCAGATTTGGCCTTAGCAAATTGGGGCAAGCATTTAACAGATGTCAAGGTAGGAGATAAGACTGTAAGGGACTTATTGATTCGGGAAGCAGACAGACCCTAGTGCATGTTGAAGTACTGGGAAAATGCTATGCAAAAGGACTAGGTACTGGTGTCATCTGCATCCATGAGGACATGCAATACTATTCCACCATCCAACTGTCTCTGAATATTAATGGGGTGTCTCACCAAATGAAAGTGGAGGTAGTGCCTAAGTTACCTGTACCTCTGATTATTGGAAATGACTTTCCAGGGTTTATTGAGTTAATCACAGAGGAAATAAAACCTGCAGTTTTAGCAGCTGTGATGACAAGAGCATGGACAAAGAAAATCTCAGATGATGGGGACTCTTTTCCATTTGGTGACTTTGATGCAGACTTGTTTGAGCCCAGCCACAAGATCCGGAATCCAGGAAAGAAAGAAGATGCCTGAAAAAACTGTGGCAATAAGAAGACTTAGGGACATAAGGGGTTAATATATGAAAATGCTTGAAACTAAATTGATGACTGATTGTGATTTTGTTGTAGCACAAACTAACAATGTTTCTCTCCAAGGTTATTTTAAGCAGCTTGGAGTGAAACAAAAACAGAGTGAACCAATGTTTAAAAAATTTAATGGGTTACTGTACAGAGTTTGGGTTAAACCTCAGACACAAGAACAGATAGAACAACTGGCCATACCAAACAAGTACAGAACTGAGTTGTTACAGATAGCACATGATAGTCCTATGGCTGGTCACTCACTAGGGATCACACCCTTGCCAGGTTGCTGTACTGGATTTACTGGCCTGGAATTCATGAAGATACTGCTACCTATTGCAGTTCTTGTGCTGAATGTCAGCTATTAGCTCCAGTGACTAAAAAAGACA
This sequence comes from Neoceratodus forsteri, assembly GCA_016271365.2. Classification (NCBI taxonomy): domain Eukaryota; kingdom Metazoa; phylum Chordata; order Ceratodontiformes; family Ceratodontidae; genus Neoceratodus; species Neoceratodus forsteri. Next base: position 718,605,114 of record CM028137.1, read on the forward strand.
TGGTGCCCCAGGTACCCCTTCCCTTGATAGATATGCCTTTTGAGAGAATTGCAATGGGTGTGGTTAGCCCTTTAGACAAAAGTAAAAAGGGCAATCAATTAATTTTGGTAGTATGTGACTATGCTACTTGATACCCAGAGGCAGTTTCAATGTGTACTGTCACAGCCCCAAAGGTGGCAGCTGAGCTTGTCAAAATCTTCAGCAGGGTGGGCATACCTAAAGAGATTATTACTGATCATGGTAGTAATTTTGGTGCTGAATTACTGAAGAAGCTGTACCGACTACTAGGTATCACTGCCATAAGAACCTCCCCTTATCACCATTAGACAGATGGTCTTGTTGAGTGTTTTAATGAAACCCTAAAACACACATTAAAAAGGTTTGTGAAAGGGGAACTGAAAGATTGGAACAGTACAGTTATGTAAGAATTTACCGTAACAGTAAATCTTCAAGAGGAGCTCTTGCAGTAGTCAACACCGTTAGGACTAAGCTGCCAGGTGCTAGGACCACACGGAAAACTTCTAGCTAGTAGTCTACAGTGGGGGACTGCTCCTGATGTTGGCATGCTGGTGTCCACCTATGCATAAAAGGGGCCGTCCCCAAGCCCCACCTCAGTTCTCCTGCCGGAGACCTGTGAGAAGGAGCAATAGGAGAAGGAGGGGCTCCTGGAGCCACAGAAAGACACATATATAGAAAAGAGAACGGGGAAAGGAGGGAGTGAGAAATATGCCTACTGCAAGGGCTCCTCTCAAAGATGTACTGTTATGGTTAGTTCTTACATAGCTGTACTATCTTCCTTTGAGGGGGCTCTTGCAGTAGGCAACACCGTTAGAACTGAGTTCCAAACAGTGCTAAAACAAGCAGAGACAACCCTCAGGAGGAGCATAAAGGTCTGCAGAGGCATAATAGGATAGGCGGTTCTGAAGGACAGCTAGTCCAAAGCCAACCTTGAACACCCATAAGCAATGTCCAGACAGCAGTGCTTGGCAAAGATGTGGACAGAGCCCCACTGACTGTCATGCAGGTGTCCATGGTGGATGCTAGCCTGAAAACAGATTGCAGATGTAGCTTTACTCCTAGTGGAGTGGTTCTTAGCAGCTCCGAGAAGGGCTTGTTGAGGTGTTGAAAGCCGAACGTGATGTAGCATGCTGTCCTTTAGGACAAGCATTGTCCAGCCACTGGAGTGCTGGCTGGGGAGCGAAGGAAATGAAGAATAGATAGGACTGCTGAGAGGACTTAGTCCAAAGTGTAGAGGCTTCCTGGATACTGCATGCATCCAGAGAGTGGAGAAGTGCTTCCCCCGGAGGAAAGAGCTCAAGATAAGACACCGGGAGGTACATAGACTTTGGTAAAATGAACTGAGACACAGCTTTCAGTAGGAACTTAGGAATGGAGCACAAAGCAACTCGGTCTTTGTGAAAAATGTAATGAGGTTTCTGGCCCATGAGAGCTCTATGCTCGTAAATCACATGAGCTGAAGCAACAACTACTCAAGGTAGGTAGAGTGATCTGGAGGATGTCCTGGAGAAAAAAGAGTGGGAGACTCCCAACTAAGCCAAGGCCATGCCTACCACAGGGAAGCGGGAGGTGGAGATGGCCGAAAAGGGGATGTTCCACAAGGAATGTCCAAGTCTCAAAATAAGAAGGGATAGGAGGTAATCCAGGATCTGAAGTACTGTACTGGAGAAAGCATCTCATCCTGTGAAAGCTTCCTATGGCAACAAATGCTTCCATCCCACAGTGGAGATGGTTCTGGGACACAGCATCCCAGCTCTTACCAGAACCCCAGCAACCTTGAGGAAGACCCTAAAGCAAGAAATGGCTACACAAGAAGGAGTCAAGCAAAAAAGTGGCGGGACCTCAGGTCCAAAGGAATCAAGATGACCTGGTCCAGGAAGACCAAGTCAGGATAGAGGAGAAGAAGAACTGGAGGTTTTCCTGCCTATTGGTCAAGTCAAGGGGACCCTGCCTGGTGTGGCCAAGATGGCATGATAAGGATCCTCCCGGCCTCCCCCAGCTGCAGTGGGAGGAAACCCCTCTGGGGTCACTAGAAAAGAGGTGAGAGGGGAAGAATGAAAAGGGAACCCCCCTTCCCAGAGAGGGAAAAAAAATGTGTCTCACCAGAAACAACATGTTTGGGAATGAGTGAGCAGGAACTGGACAGTTTGGCATTGGATGGGGATGGAAGACAGCTAATGCTGGCTGTCCTTGTATGTTGAAGCATTCTTCGACAACAGGTGTGTGCCATTTCTGCTCATGAAGCCAAGCTCATGTGCAGCTGAGATTGTCCTCCAGGATGGTCTAGATGCCTCATATCTGCATCGCCAAGAGGTGAGGGCCAGGCTGAATGGCCCAAAGCAACACCCACTTGGTCTCCCAGCGATGGAGAGATGAGCTGGTTCTCCCTTGTGCGGAGGGGTACCAGACCATGTGAATGTTGGCTGTCTGGGCTAGTAGTGGTCTTGGGAGAGACTGGGGATGGAAGAGTACAACCCTGCCTGCATCTTTAGCACTCAAATGCATGGGGATAGCCCAGTCCAGGACTAGGGTCACCAGAGGAGAATCTCCTTAACGTGTTCGGAATCTGAGACTGAGAGGTCAGAGACTGCCAACCCCTGCTGTCCGAGGACCTGCAGGGTCCCCTGCGGAGCATGCCTATCGATCTGGGCTAGGGGTACCTCAGGGGTGCCACTGCCATGAGGTCCTATGGCTGAAGGAAGGAGGTGCCATAACTCAGCAGTTGGAGGCAACTCCCTGAGCTTGCTATTTGAGGGCCTCTGCCCTGTTCCGGGGAAGGGAAAACTGGTCCTTGCCCAAGCCCGTTAATGCCCTTGATATAGTAGAGTCAATGGCAAGTGGACAAGAGGGACTGTGAACAGGTCACAATGATCTCCAGAAGACAGCTGCAAGGTGGAGCCCCAAATCTGCTCCAGATAGCCCATTAACTTGGTCGTAAGGGACCAGTCATCGAGGTAGGGGGATACAAAGTGTCCTTGCCATTGCAGGGTCATGGCCAGCATCACTGGGCACCCAGTGAAGATGCAGGGGCCTGAAGATAGGCCCAAAGGGAGAAACATGTCCTGCCAAAGGAGGGCACAGAGTCTGGTTCTGGGGACGGCCCAAGGTAGGACCCCTGGGAGAGCCATCATGTGAAGGCGCTAGCATCCCATATACTGGCTCACTGGATGCAGGAGCAAAATGAGTCTCTTTGTGGATGACTCTAAGCTTGGGGTGGTGGTAAATGGAGGAGATGGTAGGGTAGCCCTGCAGGGGGACCTGGAAACTCTGGATAGATGGTGGCACACTTGGAAACTAAGATTCAACACCAGAAAATGCAAGGTGCTTCACCTGGGGCACAAGAACCCAGGCCAGGTATACACCCTAGGGGGGGGACATACTGTAGGCTTCTAGTGAGGAAAAGGACCTGGGAGTGCTGTGGATGCCAAAATGAATAACCCTGAGCAATGCAGGAGAGCTGCAGCCAAGGCAAATAGGATGCTGGGTTGCATCACCAGGGCGATTACCTCTAGACACAGGGAGGTGATTTTGCCACTGTACAATTGCCTGGTCAGACCACACCTCGAGTACTGCATGCAGTTTTGGCACCCACACCTAATGAAAGATATTCAGCTCCTGGAGCGGGTTCAGAGAAGGTCAACCAAGATGATCTAGGGTCTGGGGGATTGGAGATATGAGGGGAGGCTTGAGGAGCACAGCCTGTTCTCACTGGAGGAGAGGAGGGACAGAAGGGACATGATTGGGGTATTCAAGTATCTAAAAGGGGCTAAGAAGGTAAACCTTCATGGGGTCTTTCAGAGGAAGGTAGGCGAGGCCACCAGGGGCCACAGTTGGAGGCTGAAGGGTGGGAGACTCGGGGAGGAAGAGGAAGTATTTCACTGAGAGGGTGGTGGAACCATGGAATGCATTGCCTGAGGAGCTGATGGAGGTATCCATGGTGGAGGAGTTCAAGAGGGGCTGGGACAGATATAGGTGGGGGGGAAGCTGAGGAATGCTTATCTGGGGGGAGGACTATGACTGGGGGAAGGGGGATCTTGAGATGGACCAGGAGGATGGTATCAGTACCCATTCAGCTTACTGACACCCGAGCAGACCCAATAGACCATGAGGCCTACTCTACTAACATTTTTAGTATGTTATTGAAATATGTTGAAATTGCCCACAGTAATCAGGAAGAGGCCCAAAAAAAGCAGAAGGTGTATTATGACCATAAGGTAAAAGAAAAGGTTTTTGACGCAGGTGAAAAGGTTTTGTTACTGTTAACCACTACAGAAAATAAACTGTTAATGAAGTGGCAAGGGCCGTACAAGGTGCTTAGATGTAGTGGCGTAGTTAATTATGAGACTGAGACTCCTGATAGGAAAAATCCTACCAAAATATACCATGCTAACCTCCTGAAGAAATGGGCTGAAAAAACACCAAAGGCTGCTCTGTTAATTTTACCAGAAACTTCTACAAAATATATTGATATAGCTTATGACAGACTGGAACGAACTGTAACTACTGATGCTGTAAAGGTGAATGTTTCCTTAACCTCCGAACAACCAACAGAAATTTTAACTTGGTAAAGACATTTAACAGTACTTTTGCTATAGTGTCAGGCTGAGCAAAAGGGATCAAGCACATAATAGTGACAGGGAATGCTTGTCCTATTAGACAAAAGACATACAGATTACAGAGCGGTTAAGAGCAGACCTAGTTAAGAAAATACAAAACATGAAAGAGTTGGGTAACATAGAAGAGTTGAGAAGTGCTTGATCATCACCAATGGTGATTGTAAACAAAAAAGTAGGGGGTAGAAGAATCTGCCTTGATTTTAGGAAACTCAATCAAGTGTCTGAATTTGACAGTTATACTATGCCCATGACAGATGATTTGGTAGACAGACTGGGAAGTGCCAAGTACATCAGTACCCTCAATCTCACCAAGGATTACTGGCAAATTCCCCTAGCTAAAAAATCCAGAGACAAAACTGCATTTGCCACTCCTTTTGGATTTGTCAGTTCACCACCTGTCAGTGGCTCAGTAGGTAGCACACTCGCCTCTGAGGCCAGGAGATCAGAGCGCTGTGGGTTCAGTTCCTACATCTGGCACTTGGGTTAATATCCCAATACTGACACTGTAGTGCAGCATGAGAGGGGTGTTGCACTTCTGAGGTGCCGTCTTTAGGATGAGACGTTAAACCGAGGTCCCATCTGCCTGGATTGGTGGTAGTTCAGGTGGATGTTAAAGATCCCATGGCACTTATCAGAAGAGTAGGGAATTTCCTGGTGTCCGACCAAATTTCCTCATTTACTAAAAATACCACCAACAGCTTAATCTGGTTCAAATTCAATTGCTTACCATCTGTATTCCCCGTCGCCCCTGAAAAAGGGACTTCTAGGCCCAGTGGGCTTACTGGGTCAACAAAATTCAACAAACAAACCACCTTGCCGTTTGCTTTACATGGCACACCCGCTACATTCCAGTGGTACATGGATGTAATTTTAGCTTCTCTCTCTGGTTATTATGATGCTTACCTGGTTGATGTGGTGTACAGTCCAGACTGAAAAAGCCACCTGGAACACCTATGAGCAGTTTCCAATCTATCAAAAAGGCAGGTCTGACAGTCAATCCTACCAAACGTGCAATGGGCATGCAGGAAACCAGATATTTGAGTTATGTTTTGGGAAATGGAGAGGTAAAGCCAGAGGTTTCTAAGATGGAAGCAGTAGCTAACAGTCCTGTCCTGTCTGAGCTTTGGCTTCCCTTACTGACCTCCCTGCCTTCCTTTGCTTCTCCTGGTACTTCTCCCTATCCCCTTCTGCCTGTGTCTTTTTGTATTGCCTGAATGCAATCTTTTTGGCTTTCACTTTCTTTGCTACCTCTTTGGAAAACCATAATGGTCTCCTCTTCCTTTTCCTCTTGCTAACCTGCTTAATGCATAATTCTGTTGTTCTTGTAATCCACATTTTAAATACTGCCCACTGTTCCTCAACCCCTGATTCCTGTCCCATTCCCCTTAATGCCTTTTTCAAGTATCTCCCCATTTTCCCAAAGTCTGCCCAACTAAAATCCAGGATACGTGTTTTTGTGTGGTTTGGTTCTGCTCTTTCTGTGATTTCAAACCACAATGACTGGTGGTCAGTGTTCCCCAGGTGCTCCCCCACTGTTACCCCCATCACACTGTCCCTGTTTGTGAGCACAAGGTCCAGTATTGCCTTCTGCCGAGTTGGTTCCATGACCAGTTGCTTGAGGAAGGCACCCTGAAGGGAGTCCAGGATAAATCTGCTCCTAGTTGATGCTGCTGCTGGGATGCTCCAGTCCACATCTGGAATATTGAAGTCTCCAACCAGTACTACCTCACCCTTGTCTGCTATCCTTTGGATGGCTAGCATCAGCTCCCTATCTATTTCTTCCTCCTGGGCTGGTGGTCTATAGATCACACCTGTGCGGATGGCTGGCCCCATTTTCCTTTCCAGCTTAACCCACAGTATCTCTCCCCCATTTTGTTCCTCCTGGATCTCTGTGGCCCTTATGTCATTTTTCACATACAGTGCCACTCCTCCCTTCCTGCCTGCCCTGTCTCTTCTGAATATGTTGTAGCCAGGTATGGCCAACTCCCAGTCATGGTTATCATTACACCAGGTTTCAGTGATGGCCACAATGTCCAGGTCTGACTGCACCATGACAGCCTCCAGATTTTCCATCTTGTTGCTAAGGCTCCTGGCATTTGCACACATGGCTTTCCATGATTTGACCTCCCTAGACTGTTTCACTGTTCTACTCCAGCCCCTTCCTTGGTTATCCTTTATCCCTGGTTCTCCTTGCTGTCTGCCCTTCTGCTGAATTTTGCCCCTTTTCTGCCTATCCACCTCTTGGGTGCTAATCTCCATCTTTTGCACACTGCTTTGTAGAGATAGCCACTCCTCTGGTTCACTGGGGGGGGTGAGCAAGTAGGTACCCTCCTTGCTGGCCTGCCACCCCCCCTTTGCTAGTTTAAGTGCTTGTCAATGTAGCATTGAAACTTATCATTAAGTGCTTGGATTCTCCTCCAGGATGGATGCAGGCCGTCAGGCTTGAACAAACCTCCATCCTTCCAGGTGGGTCCCCAGTCACCAATGAATCCAAACCCTTCCTCACAGCACCAGTTCTTCAACCATGAGTTAAATTTCCTGGTGCATGCACCCCTATGCTCCCCCTTACCTCTTGCAGGTAGTACTTCTGAGAAAGTGACAGAAGTAGCTACTTGCTTGAGACCCCTGCCTAATTTCCTAAATTCTTCCTGAACTTCCTTTGGCTCCCCATTTGCCAGGTCATTAGTACCTAGGTGGATAATGACATCCAGCTCACCCTCCCATCTTGCCTTTCCAGTGATCCCCAGGATCTTCCTTCCATCTCTCCATGCCGTAGCACCTGGTAGGCACCTCACCTCCCTGTCCTCCCCCTCCTGTGTTCCTAGCTGGATCCCTCTTATGATGGAGTTCCCCACCAGGATTCACTTCCTCCTCCTCTGGGGTCTACTGCTTTCCCCGCTGAGGTCACCTCCTTGACTAACCTCCACATCCTTTCCTTCCACTTCTCTGGGTCCCTCTGTTTGGTTGTCCCCATTTGCCAGTGTGCCATATGAGTTCTTGAGTGGAATAGGATCTGGGAAGTGCCTCTGCCTGACTGCTCTAACCCGCCCTGAGCCCACTATCATCCAAGTGCTCCTCATTCTCGGCATCCTTTGAGGCAGTTGCATTGGGCTGGGTGGTCTCTGGATAGGGGTGATGGTACTCCTGACCCAGTTTACTTTAGCTCTGAATCTGGCTACCTCATCCCGCAGTCCAGAGAGATGCATGCAGATAGGGCAGCACCTCAGTGTCCCGAAGGTCTGCCTGAATATGGCTGCCCCACAGCCACTGCATTGCACCACTCCCCACATTATACTGCAATTATACTGCTATTCCACTACTTGTCTGCTACTGAAGCTCTCCTAGTTCTCTTTTTATTAATTTACTGTCCTAAAAATCCTGCCACTCAAATTTTCTTTAAAAAAAAAAAAAAAATCAATAAATAAATGAGTCAAAATACTTGTCGTGCTGAGGGTGGGCTTCTTCCCCCTTATGCCCCTCCTACTCCGCACCCCTTACTATACCCTGTGTTTAGCTCCTGTCAATCAGATTTAACAGGGCATATAATTAAGAGTTGGGGGAAGAGGAGGGGGGTGAAAATTTGCAGCAATTAAAGACAGCACAGAAATACACCACCACTATGTTTTAAATTTTCAACAGCCCAAAAACAATTCTAAGTAAAGACAACAAAGAAAGTACAGTGTCACTAAAAGCCTACAATCTAAGTTTAAAAGAAAAATAGCAATTACCAGTTACTGTAAAGCACTGAATTGAATATGTTTCCTTCCCCTTCTGGCTTCTTCTGAGAAAATCTTTTCCTATGTCCTTTAAGAAGCCCAGACTTTGAGAAGCAATTTTTATAGACAGATGCATCAGAGGTAGAACTAGGTGTAGTGTTGAGTCAGAATATAGATGGGAAGGAACATCCCATTCTGTATATCAGTAGGAAGTTGCACAGCAGAAAGAAAAGTACTCCACCACTGAAAAGGAATGCTTTGTGGCAAAGTGGGCCATGGAGTCCCTTAAGTTTTATTTGCTAGGAGCTGACTTTGAACTTAACAGATCATAGTCCTGTTTGTTAGCTTAATCAAATGAAGCATACAAATTCCAGAATCACAAAGTGATACCTTGCACTACAGCCATTTAAATTTAAAGTGATGCTCAAATCTGGGAAAGAGAATGTCAATGCCAATTTTCTGTCAAGATATGGATCAGGAATTGAGAAATCCGAAGGCTGAAAAAAAATATGTGGGCTTAAACTTCACTTTTTACTGTACTGGTTGTTATGGAAAAAGAGATACTGTATAAATGGAGAACTGTAAAAGATATAAGTGTAAGTCTCCCTCCCTGTCTAGGGGTATCTGGATGGTAAATTGGTGGAAGCGGGACACTGCACAACCCAAGCAACACAGTCCAAAGACAACAAAAATGTGCTCATCACCTGATTCTTCAGATGGCAGTGAGCCGGCATCACCTGTGGAGGAGCAGGAACATCTCTCAGATGCAAATGGTGAGCTGCAGGGGCAAGGGTGATCAGCAGGCACTAAATGCACAGTTTAAATTGACTAAATCCACTGTCCACTCTGGAATCAAAATGCAACAAACCGGTTTAATGAACAAGAAAGTTAATGAACCACTCCATGGAGCGTGGAGGTAACACATACGGTGGGGGCATCCACAGGCAGATACCTCAGTTTTCCTGCAACAGCCTCTTTTGCCAACAAACTGAACCATTTCATGCAGTAACTCCCTCAAATCAACAAGACCACACTCCCGGCAGCAGCAACACAGCTGGCCAAAACAGGCCACATCCACAGACAGCCTGCATTCAGCAGCACTCCCATTCCAACTCCTCTCTCTCAGTCCAAAGCCCCACAGGCCTCTGTGACTAACTTTCTATTCCTTAATTCTCAAACACTAGGCACTCACTAGGGACTATGACAGCATGAGATGTTTCTACTGTCCCAATCCCACTTTCAAACCTGGCCTCCCATACACTTTCTCCACCGGAGGGGGGGTAAGGGGGGGTACCTTACAATCTTTGGAGCACTTTCTTCACTTTAAGGTCTTAAATCAGTCAAACTGGTCTTCTTTAGCAAGAACTGTACCACCGAAGACCTTCTTGACACCCAGTAACTGAGACCACGTGCCTAGAATGGTTTCTCAGGGAATTCTGCGTCCTGATCTGGAAACCAACTGCATCGCTGCTCCTGCAGCAATTCCAATTTCAGGATAGTCTTCACCCAGGGGACTAATTGCCATGCCACATGGAGCATCCAGACAGTCTGCCACCCCTCTGGGCTTCCAACCAACCAACCAACCATTCCCCAATTAGACCTTTTCCTGCCTCCACAGACTGCCCAGCTTGGGAGTCCCAACTCTGTGGTGACCACCAGCCATAGGAAAAAAGATTGTGCTGCCACCACTACACCCTCAACAGTCCAGGTTGCCATCTCTGGACCGCGCTGCAGGCCGAGTTTGCCACAGCAGGCCTACCCACAGGACACACTCCAAGTCCATGATCTGCATTTTCCCACAGGCAAGACTACTAAAATTACAAGGGCCCCATCAGTGCTTACCATACCAAGGTGCCGAAGTTCACTTGGTGGGCCTCCATACTTCATTTCTCTCCCTGAGCTTCGGCTCCCAAATGAACCAAGAGGCTCCTAACCTTCAGCTCCACTTTTCCCCCCTCACTGTCATGGCCTGAACCACTGCACCTCTCAAAAGTGAATCTTCGAGGGAGGAGGCCCAGGGTGGAAAGTGGCCCACCCCAGTCCCGCCATGGCCCTACGGCCAAACATGAGGGCCAGCCCCTCCAGACTTTTCTTTCCTTGGGCTTCTCTCACTCCTCTTGGTGCCAAAATTCCTCTCTCTATATACCCCTGAGGATGGGGCCCCCTGCTGCCAGCAAACAGACTCTACATCCCAGACCTAGTGGCACCAAGCTCTCTCTCTCTCTCTCTCTGTTTCCCAAGCGACACCTAGCAACCAGAATTAACTAGTAAGTGCCCAAAGGGTGCTTATGTTCACCCCCTGGTGAATGCCTAACCAGGTCACACCACCCCCCCCCAGAAGAGAGATGTGGCCATCTCTCTCCCTCCCCCCCAAGGGTCAGAGCACCATGCTGGTTACACCACCGAAATGGTGGAAATACATGTACTTTGAACTAAACTTTAACTTATGATATCATGTATTTTATCCTGCACTTTAACATCTCAAACCTGGGGTATACTGGCAACCCACCCGCTGATTCCCATGGCCAAATGCCAGGGACTACAGCAAGGGGCATCCCTCCCTCTGTTACACAACCTATTTCTATGCCTAAACTCCAAACTGTAGATAAGAATGCTGCTGCCAGGAATAGGAAAAGTTACACTTGGTTCCCCTATTTTAAACTGCACACTTGAAACATTGTGACAAAAATCACGTAAACACTTCTGTCTGATATCTTCAGCAAAACTAGTATCACTGTATCATTCTCTATTCCAGTACATAATCAGAAATATTTGTAAAACATTTAAACATCCACTAACCATTCACATTCATTCACACACTCAGGCTTATATGCCACCTTTTTATGTTGGCTCGCGCTTGCATAGCCAACATATTGCTATAGTAGCAGACTCGGAAGCATGGTCGCTGTTGGGCGAATGCAGGGCAAGCATCAGAAGGTGTGTCCCTCATTCCCCAATCAGGCAGCAGGAGGCACTGACCTCATGCATGCCTAATGTGGCCATCACAACAAATGAAAAGGTCCGCTGCAATGAGAACGAAGCTCTCATGCAGCGTAACCATTACACGCCTCCCGTGGTGCAGGCAACATGGTGACAGTGACTGCCGTCACTGCTGCCTGTCACAATGCCGACAGGGGAGCCCACTTCCCGTTGGCATAATGTGTCTCCCCCCTTTTATTGATTGCCAAGGGGGGTGCCCAATCCCCCACGGCATCATGTGCCCCCTCCAACAGGTTTTCTTTGTCGACGGGGGGGCCTAATCCCCGTTGGTTTTTACCCCATGTATTTTGCCGACGGGGAAGCCCACTCCCAGTCGGCATCATGCACCCTCCACCCCCCATTTGTTATGTGCCGATGAGGGTGCCCAATCCCCCGTCAGCTAAAGCACCCCCCACCCACAAACACTGAGGTGGCATGCTGGGGAAATCCCACCTGAAAAGTGAAAACCGTCCCACTGCCGTCTTTTTTTTTTAAACCCCGTAAAACAAAAATGGTCCCTTGCCATCTCCCTGCCCCCTCCCACAACCCGCACCCACCTACTGCGCACCCTGCCTCCCCACACCCACTCTCCACCCCATACTTACGTCCGGAGTCCGGCGTGATGATTTTCGGTGGACCGGGAACACGTCTGCACTCTTCAAAGCCGACCGCAAACTGAGGAAATGCCGGTAAGCTGCATAATAGAATAAATATGATTTTTTCAACTTTGATGCATCTTTCAGGCATTTTTTGGAATTTTGGCACCAAATTTTCAACATGGGGTTTTTGGAACCCCTCCTCGTGAATTCTTTCACTGTCATGGCGTTAATCGGTCCTGAAAGATGATTTCGTAGTCACTGCACAGAATCACCTTTCAGGACCGATTAATGCCATGGCAGTGCCAGAATTCATGAGGTGGGTTCTCAAAAAGCCTATGTTTCAAATTTGGTGAGAAAAATCCAAAAAATGACTGTTTTATGAGCGTGCGCTGCGCAGTTTCCACGCAAGCTCGTAACTTCGCGAATTTGCAATATTTTGATGCCAGATTTTCAACATTGGCATTTTTCCACACCTCCTTGTGAACAGTATGGCTGGCATTTTTTCACATCCTGGCCGAAATGTGTTTTCGCACTCCCGGTGCAGAATAGCGTGGTCGCTGTGGGAATTCAATGTTTGGGACAGATTATGAGAATGACAGTGGCACTGTTCATGAGCAGATGTCCTAAAATGCCTATGTTGAAAATTTGGTGATGATACTCCATAAAATGACTGTTACAAGTGTGTGTTGCGCAGTTTGCATGCATGCTCGTAAGTTCACGAAGTTATAATATTTTCACTCCAGATTTCCAATGTTGCCATTGTTCTGCACCTCCTTATGAACAGTATAACTGTCATTTTTCACTTCCTGACCGAAATGTTTTTTCGCACTTCCGGTGCAGAATACCGCAGTCGCTGTGGGAAATCCGTGTTCGAGACACATTATGAAAATGACAGTGACACTGTTCATTAGCAGAGGTCCTAAAATGCCTATGTTAAAAATTTGCTGCTGAAAGTCCATAAAATGACTGTGTTGCAAGCATGCATTGCGCAGTTTCCACGCACACTTGTAACTTCGCAAATTTGCAATATTTTCATGCCAGATTTTCAACACTGCCATTTTTCACACCTCCTTATCAACAGTACAGCTGTCATTTTTCACATCCTGCCCAAAATGTGTTTCCACACCTGTGGCCCACAATGGCGTGGTCGCTGTGGGAAATCAACTTTTGGGACTGATTAACAAAATCACAGCATCACTGTTCATGAGGGGAGGTCCCAAACTACCTATGTTAAAAATGTGGCTAACAAGCTCCCACAAATAATTGGGTTACGGCCGTGTGTTGCGCAGTTTCTATGCATGCTAATGACTTCACCAATTTTTCATATTTTCACTCCAGATTTTCAGCATTGACATTTTTTACGCTTCCTCATGAACAATACAGTTGCCATTCTCCACATCCTGCCCCAAATGTGTTTTTGCCCCTGTGTTGCCAAATGGCATAGCCGCTGTGCAAAACCACCTTTCAGCTTGCAAACTGATTGTGCCGCTTCTCATGAGGTGGCCTCACAAACAGCCCACCTTGAAAATCTGGAGTGAAAATACCACCGCACCCCTACAGTGTTAGGGTTTCCAACTGTAGCACCCCACCCAGTACAGACTGACAGGTGCCAGGGCTGTGACTTGGGATCACCGGATATAATGCTCATGCCATTGCACCCCCAACCCGCAGCCACTGACAGGTATCATGGTGTGCCTTGCACTACTCTGCCACAAAATTCACCCCATTCTCCTATACTGCACCCACGTCAGTGTATTTCCTTATGGAATGGAGTAAGTATAATGCCCAAAGACCCCAAAGCATACCACGACACTTGTCAGTGTCTACAGGGTAGGGTGACATACAATGGCATGAGCGTTATAGCTGACAACCCAAAGGCACATTCCAATGCCTGTCGCTCTCTACAGGATGAGGGTGGGGTTGGCATCACTTCAATACTTCACTGCCATTCCTATTATGCATCTCTACCTCTGGCACTACCAAAGCCAATGCTAGTGAGACAACATTCGGAATTGACAAATGCTTGTTTTTCCTTTTCCATTATACTACAGCCACACTAGCCAGACACATGAAATCACATCAGTGCAATTAAGAGGGGCCTATTCCATTCTAGCCACCTCTTAGTAGACATCAGATTTTGAAAACTGTGAACAGTCTTTGTAAAATTATGCAATGCACTATTAGTACACTACTAAAGAACAAACCTCACATGATTTTAAACAGTAGACAGTAATAAATGGGTTGATCTCACCTAATGATTAGCAGTGAGAGTTCATGACATCAGTCTTCCTCAAAGGAACCCAGACCTTCTTGCAGTAGCGTGGAGTACAAACAAGGAAACAGGGGAATACCAGGGCTAATAATATTTTGGATCTGGTTTGGTGACAACTCCACCAGTGGAATCCTTGAAAATGATGCGATGCTTAATTCTTAATCCATCTTCTTCCTGCCTCAAGGCAAAAGTTTTAAAAAGGGTAACTCCAGTCCAGATGGAAAAATCATGCATTCTCTGTGCTCTCCAGTAAATATGATTTAGCACTTGTTGGGCAAATTCATAATCAGAATCCTTGCAGGCCATCATTCAGTTTACCACCTCCTGAAACATCCATGATTTCTGATTGTCCTCAATAGCGTCCCAGATTCTCTCCAGCAGATAGGGCTACTCGGCACCAGGGTACCCCTTCTAAACACACTCCCTCATCCAGCATTCAGCACTGGACCACTGAATTGAAATGGATTCACCAGCTCCTGCAGCGGTACCTTTCTGTAACTAGTGCCCAAACAAATAGTCCACCACCCACAGGTGTTTTGGGTTGAGGGCTTCCATCCAGTGCTGTTTGCATCTGCAAAGGCCAGGCAATTGCAGGGAACAAATATCCAGGCCTTCGGGTGATAGGTGATAGGGCATTGCAATGTCTCCCTTGATGCAGGGATCAATAAACGTCAGTGCCTGAGGGCGGGGTGGTTGAGTGGAAGCTATGACTCCGTCCTCTAAGTCAGAGGTGCATAAATCAGTTGAATCTTCATACAGGAGGTCAGGATTGGGGGGGGGTAATACTTTCATAGGTCTCTGATGATACAGACTCCACCGCCGAGGAGGGGCTATCAGGGTGAGCTGATATGGTACTGACTGATGGCTGTTCCCCTCCAAGGCCTCTCCTGCTGCCACTGGGAGGCATGAAATCCATTTGTAGAAAATGGCTGGGCAGTCGTCTATTGCCATATCCCACTGATGCACCAGCAACCTCCTCCAAAGCTCATCTCATCTCTTCCCATGCTATTGCTCCTGCTAGGGCCTCCAGCCTGCCTCTATGGGAGGGATTACCTTGCTAGTCCCAACTCTCCAAACAGGGCAACAGCTACTCACTCGGATATGGCATTGCTCCATCGGTACATGCTAACCACACTGACAGCTGCACTACCTGCTCCTCAATAGTATGGCACACCACACAATGGTCCATGGTGGAACTCCTCTCCATCATGTTCCAAGTCCAAGCCAGTAGTGACACTGGAATGGTTACATGCACTCTCTTGGTGCTCCTTGCTTGCTGTAGATTTTATTTTGAGCAGTAGCTTTCTTTACAGACTTTTTTCTTTACATATCCAGGTTAAGATGGCAGCAGCTCTGTGCTGAAAACCTTTGCACATCAGTACCTCAGTTCCAGTCAACCAATCATAGCAGTGTCTTTACTGACCAAAATGTTTAGTTATATGCAAGTCCAGGTGCTGCCCTAGTGAGCGAGAAAGCAGTTCAGACAAATGGCGACACCGTCTGACAAGGAACACTTGCTAGCCTGCAAATTTAATGTAACAGCCCCCTTGCAGCTCCCAAACAGTCCAGGCCAAAACTTGCTCCCCAAAACACTCTTTCAAATCCTGGATGAGCCCCAACATTGTAAGCCCCCCTTCCTGTCTAGGGGTATCTGGATAGTAAATTGGTGGGAGGGGGTACTGCACAACCCAAGCAACACAGTCCAAAGGCAACAAAAATGTGCTCATCACCTGATTCTTCAGATGGCAGTGAGCCGGCATCTCCTGTGGAGCAGGAACACCTCTCAGATGCAAATGGTGAGCTGCAGGGGCAAGGGTGATCAGCAGGCACTAAATGCACAGTTTAAATTGACTAAATCCACTGTCCACTCTGGAATCAAAATGCAACAAACAGGTTTAATGAACAAGAAAGTTAATGAACCACTCCATGGAGCGTGGGGGTAACACATACGGTGGGGGCATCCACAGGCGGATACCTCAGTTTTCCTGCAACAGTCTCTTTTGCTAACAGACTGAACCATTTCATGCAGTAACTCCCTCAAGCCGACAAGATCACAATCCCGGCAGCAGCAACACAGCAGGACAAAAAAGGCCACATCCAGAGACAGCCTGCACTTAGCAACACCCCCACTCCAACTCCCCTCTCTCAATCCAAATTCCCACAGGCCTCTGTGACTAACTTTCCATTCCTTAATTCTCAAACACTAGGCACTCACAAGGGACTATGACCGCATGAGATGTTTCTACTGTCCCAATCCCATTTCAAAACCTGGCCTTCCATACACTTTCTCCGCCAAGGATGGGGGTAACTCACAATCCTTGGAACACTTTCTTCACTTTAAGGTCTCAAATCAGTCAAACTGGTCTTCTTTAGCAAGAACCAAACCATTGAAGACCTTCTGGACACCCAATAACTGAGGCCACATGCATAGAATGGCTTCCCAGGGAATTCTGCATCCTGATCTGGAAATCAACAACACCTCTGTTCCTGCAGCAATTCTAATTTTGGGACTCTCTTCACCCAGGGGACTAATTGCCATGCCACATGGAGCACCCGGTCAGTCTGCCACCCCGCTGAGGTTCCAACCAACCATTCCCCATGTAGACCTTTCCATGCCTCCACCGGCTGCCCAGCTTGGGAATCCCAACTCTGCAGTGGCCACCAGCCATGGAAAAACAATAGTGCTGCCACCACTACACCTTCAGCAGTCCAGGCTGCCACCTCTGGACCATGCCGTAGACCCAATTTCCCATAGCAGACCTGCCCACAGGACACTGTCTGACTCCACGATCTGCACTTACCCACAGGTGAGACCACTTAAATTACAAGGGCCTCATTGGTGCTTCCCCTACCAAGGTGCTGAAGTTCACTAGGTGGGTTTCCATACTTCATTTCTCTCCCCAGGCTTTGGCTCCCAAATGCACTGACAAGCCCTTAATCTTCAGCTTCACTTCCTCTCCCCCACTCTCATAGCCTGAACCACCACACCTCCACACGCAGATCTTCAAGGGAGGAGAGCCAGTGTGGCAAGCAGCCTACTCTGGCCCCGCCGCAGCCCTCTGACCAAACTTGTGGGCCAACCCATTAGACTATTCTTTCCTTGGGCTTCTCTCACTCCCCCTTGGTGCCAAAATCCTTCTCTCTATATACCACCGAGGATGGGGCCCCCTGCTGCCAGCAAACAGGCCCTTCATCCCAGACCTAGTGGCAGCAAGCTCTCTCTCTCCCTAGCGACATCTAGCAACCAGAATTAACTAGTAGTAAGTGCCCGAAGGGTGTTTACATAAGGTAATGTTAGAAGAGAAAGAAAGTTTTGTGGAAATCTGTTTTTTTAAAACAGGTTCCCTCTTAAACAGGGGGTATATGACAGGGTTGAATAAGGCCTTGTCACATTTGTTACGCAGAAAGAGTTAAATGCATGGATCTATTCTATCCACTTCTTTTCTATCTCTTGTCTGTCTGATTGTGCAATCAAATTTTCCTGTGAGACCTAGGAACTGATAACTCTGATGGCCCTGTGATTCCTCCACCTCCCGCTATCTACCTTCCTTCCTTTGCTGTTTCTATCTTTTTTCCTCCTTGCTTATCTATGGTTGTGAAAATATATGTGAATCTGTATGTGAAACTAGGATCCCTTTATTTGCCAATGTACTGTATATAATTGCACTGCTGAAATGACTGCAAAAAAGCTTTTTGAAATTCAGGGGGTTAACCTTGAGATGCAGCACAAGCTCATTTGCAGAATTGTCAGCAAGAGATTAGTTTTAGGACACCATGTTCTATTTTGTTAACCTGCAGGAAAGAATCTGACAAGAACTCTGATACATTTTGTGTGAAAACAAGATGTCTCTTAACAAGCTCAGGATGTAGAAATTAATTGCAGGCAAAGACTGCTTATAAAAAGAAAGCAATCTTTTGTTGGAGGGCGAGAGAAACTAAAATGTCAAATTAGCGGTACCCTTACAGGAAGAACTTTTTTCTGTTTGAACTGCCTATGTTAAAAACCATTCTGCACAATTTTTTATATTTTTATTTTTATTCTATTGTTATTGAGAACAGTAAAATGCTACTTGCAAATTTTATAACTGCTCCTGGTTTTCCTATGCTTCCTGACCTATGCCTCGACAACATGTAGACATAGCTGAAAACCAAGCTCCCCACTCTCCACACCAGCAATGAAATTGTCTTGGGCCAGCAGGTCTTGGGTGGCTGAGCTAGTGTCTGGAAAGGCCTTGACTATCAGGTGTCATAAGGCTCTTCCAGTGTCCTGAGAAGATGCCACCATTTCACTTCTCCTTTTGAAAAAGGCAGTTCTTTCTCAAAAGCACATTCAGCAGGTTCAAGGGAATGTTTCATGGCCAGTAGCAGAGCAGACCAGTGTAGAAGAAGTACCACCAAAATGACTTGTCAGTTAAGTCAGTTCAATCAGCTGTAGATCATTCATAACCACATTTGAACTTTATCTACAACTTTTGTACTCCATGAAATGGTTTTAACTCAATATTATAATTCAACCCAGGGTAGCATAAACCTCCTATGCAAAAATCAAAAAGGACTCTCTTCTTAGTAACAATGAGTCCAAATCACTCCCTTGCTTACTCAGTGTAACCTTTTCTATCCCACAAAACTGGAAATAGTGTTCACCTTGGCTCCTACAGTTGTCAAATGACTATATAGGGTATTATGGTCATCTTTATTCCTAATGCAACTCAAGTGCTCGCCCACTCTAACTTTAAATGCCCTACTAGTCTTTCTGATATAAAATGTATCATATTGGCAAGTTTCCATGTAAACTACCCCTTCCATACTGAAATTAATGAATTTCTCAATCATGTAAGCATTGCACTGTTGACTTTACCAAACCTAGCACTTCTGACAATATTGCAACAAAACTTACACCAGCCACAATTAATGCAGATTTTGAGTAATTTAGGTAGCCAATCCAATAATGGTGGCTCTTCCACTGGTTTGTTACTGTGGACCAAAATATCAGCTAAGTTGGAGCCTCTCCTGTGAAAAATGTGTGTTTTGGTCTTAGACAATTCCTGTAATGAGGCGTCAGTACCTAAAATATGTCCATTTGTATCAGTATTGTTTACTATGTCACTAGATTTTAGTAAAGAGTGTGTAATAAAGACTACACTCTCACTGATATTTTCTCTTCATGGTTTGTATTACAGCAGATCATGCCTTGGCATAGTTCTAACCTGGTTTTTAACATCAACCATCCTTTTATGGCAATAACCCCATTTGAAAAAACGTGCTGTCATCTCTTGGCAGCACTTTTTACAGGTACCATCCTGGGAGCAGTTGTGGCGTACATGCATGAACTGTAACTTAGGGATGTTGATGGTGTGATGCTGGTGGAAACTAATGGAGTGGAGGAGAGAATGCCCATCTGTCTTCTTCCAGTACAAGTCAGTGGTCACCAATCCATTAGGTTCCTTCTATATTTCTAGATCCAAAAATTGTACTGTTTCTGGATGGTAAGTCACTGAAAATTTCAGATTTGGGTTTGATTTTTCCAGGAATGCAAAAAATGCCAAAAGTTCCTCCACTCCCAGCACACCATCAACATATCATCTATATAGTGCCACCATAGGTCGATGTATTCTACAAAAGGATTAACATCTGAAGTGTTTGCCACCTCCCCTCCAAGAGGCCCAGTTAATGGTTGGTGTAATTGGGGGCAAATGTTGTCCTCATTAGCTTTTACTTGTAAAAAATACTGTCCCTGGAAGAGGAAGGTGCTGCTTTTCAAGACAAATTTAGTCAGGTGAACAAGGAACTGTTTCAGCTGAGCACTGTATCTAGTATCCATAATTTAAATGTCCTCAAACCACCATCATGCAATACATTGGTATAAAGCACCGCAACATCCAGTGTTCACCAAAATTCAGTGAGCTCCAAGTTGTAGATCCCTGAGAATGCCCAATATTTGAGTAGTATCTCTGATATAAGATAGTAAAGTAAAAACAATGCTCTTAGTCTACTCATTGACAAAGTGGAATAGGGGATCTGTGAGCGAACCTATCCCAACCAAAACTGGGCATCCTAAGGCATCAACCGACCTTTTGTGAGCTTTTGGCAACCCAAACGTTTGGACTTATTGGAAAATTAACAGTGAGAAATGCATATATAAATTCAGAAATTGTACCATTATCCAAAAGCTGTTTGAAAATATTTGTCAGTATTCTTTTTAAAGGATATAATATGATCTTCCTTGAGTCCAACATAGAATGTAGTATTAGAGAGTTGTCTGAAAATTTCCTGGATGTACTTGTCAGTATCCATAAGTACAATGGCCTTTGTAGGCTGTCTTACCTGTCAACATTTTTCTTTGAGTTCTTTCAATGCTTCTGATACACTATGCATGATGTTGACATATCTAGGACCATCTTCTCTTTGACAAAGTTAATCAAATTCCTGGATACAAGCCCTACCCTTTCAAAAATGGCAACAGCTACTGCACTGGATGGTATAAAGCTTGATTGAGGTTTGAGATTCATAGCATTGATATGACATAGGGGATCTGGCTTGTTTGTACTTCAGCTGTACTGGATAGTGTAATCTGAGAAATATCTTCTGGATTCCTAATAACACCCATTGTTTGCTTTGAGTAAAAATATTTAAGATTTAGTTTTCTTGTAAATTTATTTAAATCATTGAACAGATCAAGATTTTCAATGCCACAAGTCAGCATGAAGCTGAAGCCCTTCTTGAGAATGCCTTGTTGTGCTGGAGTTATTTCAAATGAAGAGACATTAACTACATTTGTTTAGTTGGTGCTTTGTATGATTTCTGTGGCATTTTCTTATTCTGGCTGGATTTCTGTTGTTATATGAAGTTGCATTACCATTATCTGAACTGCAATAGTGATTGATAATGTTGTTTCTTGCCAGTTTCATCTGTGCATGAATTTTTTGATGTTCAGTTTTTGCCATTGATATTTGAGCCAAGTAAATATTTATCTTGGGTCTCTGAAGCTAGTGCTATTTCCTTGTCTATATTTGTAATATATTTTAAGCATGGTGAGCACAATTACACTGTCTGTCTCTTTAAATTATGCTACTATAAGGAGTGTTGTCTTTCTCAATGGCCGTTCTCCCTTGATGTGCTAAAGGTGTGAAACTGGTTGGAGAATTACAGTGAGTACTGCCAGTCTCCTGGGAGGTGCCAGTCTGTGAGTTTGTATTTTTGGTTTTCACCAATAAAAGCATAAGCTTGTGATTTTGTACTACAAAAGTCATTGTGGTAGTTCTTCTTTTATGTTGCTCTGTTACTGCATTAAGCTAGCACACCATAAAGTGGATCAGTTTTAACATTCTGCGCTGGCAGAGCAGCATAATTTTGTTTAATGTCAGACTTCGGTCCCTGATACACTTTCTGGACTTTTCCTCAAAACAAAAGTCCGATAAATTTCTGATTAGCCACCGCTTCTCATTTATTCAGCTCAGCTGTGAGCTCAAATTGCTCCTACCAATTAGTCCTCAAAGGAATTGGGCATAAAGGCAAGTTATCTCACCCTCCGCGCACTTGGAGTAACTGTGGGCTAGCTCTTCTCCCTGGTTGGGACATATATAACTCCAGCTGCAACACACAATAGCAAAATTTCACATAACAGTTAATTGTTTTACCCAGCAAAATTATTTGCAGTGAATTCCACTGCTACCACCATCCCGTGATGGACCCCACATCAAGGTATACCTGGGCCATGCATGTGGTGCTGCCGTCACATTTGGTAAACTGGTGTGGTACAATAAATTGTGGTTTGGAGAGAGTGCTGGAGTCACTCCAACTGGCTGAGCCACAAGGGCTTTGGCTGTTAGTGGGCTTGGTAAGGAAACCATTAATTTCACCACCACATGGGGGTCAATAATCAGCTCAAGCTTAACTTAAAAAACACAGCTTCATTAACAACTGACCACCTGCAAGAAAGAGGGTTAGTGCAAATGTCAACTTTAAACACCGCTCTCTTAGGTGTCCTCCTAGACAAACCAGATCTACCCCTTCCCACCTGGTACCAGGTTTTAAAGAGACCCAAACTGGAGCTTCCTTAGCTCAGTTCCTGGGTACTGCAGGTGTAGAACCTCTGCAGACCCATAGATGTTGCCGTGGGTTGGCTAGCATTGGTGCACTTTAAACAGAACAACATGCTCAATCCTTTAGACCTCACAGGCCATGCAGTTGCTTAAATGGCAGAAACCCCCTCAAAACAGGGTATTTGTAATCCAAATTGTGAAACATGGTGAAATGACAGGCACCATCCCTTGAAACAATGTTCAACTTCAGTGTACTAATGGTTCCAGGACCTGGATGGCTCCTCCTGATGTAGCAGACTGCTGGACCTCTGGTCCACCAAGGCATCTACAATGCAGGCAGGCTTCCTCTCTCTACTCGTGTCTGATCCAGCTACCTTAAGCACTTGCTTCCAGCTCTTCAGCCCTCCTTCAACCTGTTCTGGGCCACAAAGGCCCTGATCTGACCCTCACACATTCTGGTTTCCAAACCTCTAGGTCAATGTCAGCCCAGCACCATGTTGTAGTACCTACTCCAGGACCTGGATCAGCAGCCTTTGATCTTTTTCTCTGTGCTGCATCTTCAACATCACCCATATGCTGGCTTGCATGCAGCTGCCATTCTTTTCCTCTTTGGAACTCTTCAAAACTGTGAGGCAGTATAGTGCAGTGGTCTAAGGCTCTGAGCTGCAAATCTGGCGACATCCAGCAGACCAGACCTGGGTTTGAATCCCACAGCTTCCACTTGCATACTGTGTGACCCTGAGCAAGTCACTTAACCTCCTTGTGCTCCCAGGTTGCTCCTGTAAAAAAGCTCTCAGCTTAGTGTGCTATACCTGGTTAAACAACTAAATAAAAAAAAAAAAAAAATGGTTATATTGGTGACTCACTTGACGTTAAACTCCTTGTACTAGTTCTTGATGAGATCCTTGAACCACTGACAATGATCTTTAGCCTCTCCCTAAGGCACTGCCAATTTCCATCACTTTGGAAAAAGGCTACCATCACTCCTGTGCACAAAAGTGGAGACAAGTCACTGCATACCAATTACAGGCCCATCTCTATCCTCCCCCCGTTATCCAAAGCACTGGAACGAATTGTCTCCGACCAGCTTGTGGAGTTCATGGACAAACATGATATTCAGTGCCCTGAACAGCATGGCTTCCGTAAAGGGCATAGTACCACCACGGCACTATTGAAATTCACCGGTTGTATCCATGATGCCCTGGACCAAGGTCTTTGTGGGGGGGGGGGGCCATATTCATTGACCTAACAAAGGCCTTTGATACAGTAAATCACCCACTCCAACTCAGGCAACTGTCTGCTCTTGGGCTCTCTCATGATGTACTGCCCAGGTTTGCTAGTTACCTTGGTGAGAGGGTCCAAAGTGTCAAAATTGCTGGAGTCTGTTCAGTTGAAAAGCCAGTACTCTCAGGTGTCCCTCAGGGGTCTATACTGGGTCCATTACTCTTTTCTCTCTTCCTTAACAATCTCCCTGTCATCTGCCAACAGAAGATACTACTCTACGCAGACAATGCGGTCCTCTTTTCTTGCAATCGTGATTTTAATCTGCTTGAGAGTCAACTGCAACATGATTTCAGGCTTGTGGAAAAATGGTTTAGCTCGAAGAAACTTGTCATGAACTATAACAAAACTAAGGTCCTGTCTTTCTGCAATGCACATAGCAAGTATAAACCTCTACACCTCACCATCAAGAATCAAGAGGGGACCTCACTTGATCAGGTTCAAGAGTTAAAATATCTCGGCATCACCCTGGACTGCTCACTCTCTTACTCCCAGCACATTGGGCAAGTTGCTAAGTCTGCCAACATATGCCTTGGCCTGCTCCACAAGTACAAGCACTGTATGACCTCTGATGCTCATAGACTGGCCATCCATAGCTCTGTTACCTCCATAGTCGACTACGATCCAGTCATCTATGGCTCTGCCTCCCCTACTGCCCTTAGGAGGATATCTGTGATGCTCAACAAGGCCTATAGACTTCTCACGGGGGCTGACCGTCTAACACACACCTGTGACCTGTACGCCCAGGCTGGATGGCTACCACTCATTAGTAGAATACAATACCAGACCTGTCTGATAGCCAAAAAAGTTCTCCTCAGACTCATGCCTCCAGGTGTGGCTAGGCTCCTTACTACTAACAGCAGCACCAAGCCAACACGTAGTTCTCATGACCGGACTTTCCAGGTCCCCAGGTGCCGGACCTCATTGGATCAGTGATCCTTCTTGCACAGGGCTCCTCAGTGGTTCAACACCCTTAACAAAGAAACTCTTGCAGCAGTAACACTAAGCCCCTATAAAAGGCAACTACGTATATTCCTCCCCTCTACCACACAGTGTGACTGCCTCCCCTAAGCATTGCTCTACACCTCCTACCCTAACAGTAGCTATAACCTGCTTTTCTGGCCTTGCTTTCATGGCACCAGCCTCTCTCCTTTTTGGCCCCTGCTCACCCACCCATCCCCTCCCTAAGGACACACTCCTATCTGTGGCCACTGGCCCCTGTCCCCCTCGCTCTTTCCATCCTTGTCTGACAACGGCACCTACCTGCCGGCTTCTTCCTGACTTCCTCCTACAAAGATACGGTTCTACCATGAATTCTGTTAATAGCTAGCTTATGTTGTTCTACTTCAACATATTGACTGTACTATTTAGGCCTTAGTAATCGACATGTTAAGTTTGTAACCATTGTTCACCTTTGTGTTATGTCACCCCCCCATCCTCTGACGTGGAACCTTTGTAAATGAGCAGTCCCTGCTCAAAGGTACTTGTAATCCTAGAGTTTAATAAATACAAATAAATAAATAAAAATAAATAAACCTAACTAATGCACACCATCCTATGCCCCAGACTAATTCAAATACACTTGTCCAGCTACCACAGATGTGCAATGTAATGATATCTTAGAGCTGTTAAAGTAAGCTCCCACTTCTTCCCACTTTTTTAGCTGGGATCACTGAAAAACATGAAGGTTAGAAATGAGGCAATAAAGAGGCTAAGATCTGAACTAGGACTGTTTAAGGAACAAGGCCATCTGGCCTCCCCATTTTGGTGAAGACAGTCAACCAGGTAGGGCTAGTGCTACCACTAAACCCATAAATAAGTAATGCAGGAAACGTATGGTGGACAATCTCAGAATTACCCTGAATGGTTTCTGAACTATTCAGCAAGAAATTGGCTTTACTATGTTGATGCCTAGAATGCTGACATCAGTACGTAAAGACCCTCCAGACATTCTGCATGAGTTTGCTAAAAGGCTGCCTACCTCAGATCACCTGGACTTCTTCTCCTTTGTGATTTTAATGCCTGGGTGCATGACCAGTTGAATATATTTGCTTTCAAAATCCTCCAGTTTACAGTGTGCTGGGGCTTAGGTAAGATATTTATGTGGTCAGTAAAAAGACCTCCATAAAGTCATGTCCAACTGTGGAAGTGATCCAATTCCATCAGCTATGAAAGGTAGACCCAGTCAGTTTCTAAATCTATTCTACACCATGATTCTGGTTGATGTCTTAGCCAGGGTGTTCCCTTCCAGGGTTAAGCTTATAATGTGACCTTGCCCTCAGATATAGAATCCCTCTGTCTGGTTTATTCCCACCTGGTAACTTCATGCTGAAAAGCTCTTTGATAGAATGATGAACTTTGGAGATTAATAATTCATCAATTTTGTTCTTGCCTTTAATACCAAATGGAAGGTAATTACCCAAAGTTCCCCAAGCAGAGGATCCCTTTCTTTAGGAACTACAGATGCCATATACCCAGGTATTTCTCCAGCTGCCCAAGGAAGAAGGAAAAGGTTTGCTTCATATAAACAACTTAATGAGATTTATACAACATTCACTAGAATGTATAAACTATGCTGTTT
The DNA here is from genome assembly GCA_016271365.2 of Neoceratodus forsteri. Lineage (NCBI taxonomy): Eukaryota > Metazoa > Chordata > Ceratodontiformes > Ceratodontidae > Neoceratodus > Neoceratodus forsteri. Next base: position 718,631,218 of record CM028137.1, read on the forward strand.
ACAGTAAAATGTCTGGTGTCCTGTGGTTCTGAAAAACATTGAGAATAATGAATGACTAAATATCAGTAACAAGCCAATTAGTTCATCAAGAGGTTCCTATGGTGACCGCTTGAATCTCAAGAGTGCAACTCAAGAGGTTTGGTCGCCATAGGAACTTCGAGATGTGCTAACTGTAGCTTGTTGCTGATCGTTAATCATTCATTGTTTTTTTATAGTGTATGATGGTAAAATAAGTAAAAAAAGTGCCGTCCTTCATATTTTAAGCTTACTTTGGCTTTTTTTCTCATCAATGGATGAGCTCTTAATGCTGTGGCCATTGCCGAGTAGAGGGAAGATTGCGCACTGCACATGCGCAATCACATTATTAGTTGTTATGCTGCACTAGCTACATAGCTAGTACAGCATAACAAACTAGCTGATGTAACTAGTACAGCACAACAAACTAGCTGATGTAACTAGTACAGTATAACAACATTTTAAAAATGATGGAATTCAGGGTATAACAACATTCCATCATACACTATAATTATTTTTGACCCAGAGCACCTCAAGGATTATATTTTCCGGGGAAAAAATGAGATTGCTTAAGAGAAAAAAAAAGGATGAAAGAAAAATTGGAAATGCTGGAGATGGAGGAAGAGTTGTTGGATGACATCCCCAACCCTCCAGAGAAGTAAAGAGAAGTAACTTATGAAAATGAACAATTTTTTTTTTAATGGATGAGGGAGTACTCTAGTTAAAAAAGAGTTTTGAAAATTAAAAGTACTTGGTTTAAGATTAGAGAGCGGTTAGAGAGGAGGTTCTGGGTACATGCCAACAGTCTTTTTCTGATGGTAAATTATTAATGCTATCAGGTGACAGTAGGCATGGTTAGAACCAACTCACTCTCTAATGTCATTGCAACAGAGAAGACAATTATTGCCAAATGTTTCCACATTGCTGACAGTCTTTTACATCCTGTCTGTATGCAGAGCAGGGAATTGGGTTCTCAGTATAAGTGTAAGCAGTCAAATCTGTTTTTCAATGCCAAGGTTGTCAGCACCCAGGACCGCATGTCCTTTGCCACCATAGTTGTGGTCAGTAGGGTTACAAGTGATATGATATTGAGGACTCCAATTTCCTGGATTGATTTCCACCGGTTGAATGTCAAAGAAGTGATTTGAATGCTCTGTGTCATAGATTGCACCTCCTCAAAGATGGACCCAGCTCAGACGCAGCCGCTCATGGCTAAGATTGATGGGTCCTTGTTATCACAGGTATCACGAGCCTTTCTTTGAGCAAGAGCTTTCTTCTGGCAGCTCTGAAGGGGCTTTCATAAGGCCCATTCTCAAGAAGTTGTTCCGTGAACCAGTAGCACTGTTCTAGTTCAATTTCATTGGTAGTGAGCCACAGGCTACCACTGTATTAAAACATATTATAACATGGGGTTGACAAAGACAGGAACCTGATTGGTACAGAGCCATCAGGTGACCATTGATTAATCCAGCATATATGCACAGTAAGTGGTGAGGAGGCTGGCTGGAGAGATGAGTGAGTGCTGCTGAACTCATTATTCTCCTGAAAACCCAGTGTGAGAGGCAGCCATTACTACACTCATTTAGCAAGTGAGAGCATCAGTAATATAGCTTCCCCTCCTAGCTCGTCCCGATGTGTAGCTGCTGTGTGTAATCACACTGTCATATTCCCCTTACTTAATCTGTGCAGCAACATAACAGAACATGATAATTGTGTTCCCCTGGCCACTGTGTGGCTTCTTACCCACCCACCCACACCGCGAACCTCCATGGACCATGTGGAAACTGTCATCTTGCAGTTCGTTAATGTTAGCAGCAAGTGTCTTCAGCCAGCTTACAGTCAGTGAGTATGCTGTAAAATTCACATGGTGTTGTTACTGTTCCCCCTGCCATTGCCTTTCACTGTACCTTGGCCTCCCCTTGTCACTCCTGGTCCCGGACCCCCCCCCCTGACACTGTCCGGTCCAGTAATCCATGCCCCTAGACTGCTGGCATAGCAGGCTGCACTGCGTTATTTTTCCCTGCCATTCCCATTGCCATTGGTCAGAGTTTCTCCCATCCCCTGGAGCAGCATTTGTCCCCATGTGTTAGTGGTAGCAGCCCTACAATGAGACCCAGACAGTTACAGCAGCACATCTAATCAGAAGTCCGCCGATGTCCTCTCTGTCAGTCCCAGTTGTGAACCATGATTGTGTGCTCCTCCCCCTGATCCGCAAAGCTATTCAAATGCTGCTGTCTGTTTGCAGCATAATGCATCATTTCCCCACAGTGCTCACCACCCACTCTTCCTTGACTTCTCCCTTCAGTTCCCGAGGCATGGCTCTGTAAGCTCCGGGAACCTATCTGCCAGTCCCAAAGCACACCGAAGAGTGTCTGAACTGGGAGAGTTCCTACTATTTGCTGTAGGTCCTGCAAGGGTGTCCCAAAGTATTTGTCATCCTGCATTGTGAGGTGCAGCTCGTGTTGTGGCACACCTCACAGTTGGACAGTGACAGCAGCATTGCATAGTCCAGTGGGAGGGCGGGAGGGAGGCACCCCTCCACATCCAACTGAGCCATAAATCTTCTGTCTTCATATGGTGGGTGAGAGAGAGAGAGAGAGAGAGAGAGGGAGGGAAGGAAAGGGAAAAAGAGAGAGAGAGACTCCCCACAGATATGTCCCATCCACATGCAAAGGCCACCTCACTGCACTGTCCTCTGCACAGCAATAATAAGACACCAAAAGAAATATGCAGCAGCAGACATAGAGTAGTGAGCAGCACCTGTGTGACAGTGTGGGGGATCGCCGGTGGACAGCACGCAGATCAATAGGGGTGAGTGACACAGAGAGAGAGAGAGAGACACACACACAGACAAAGAGATGGCAACTCTGCATAGTAATTCTAAGTTACCGAGTCTAATACCGTGAGCCACAAGGGAAAACTACAGGCAGAGTCCAAGCAAGAGTGACAGACAGAGAGAGACACAGACATACATGGAGGGAGGGACACAGAGAAAAGCAAGACCTGTGTTTCTCTCAACACATGTTGGCCTGTGTGAGAGTGTGGGGATCACCAGTGGGCAGCGTACATATCAATCCAGGTGAGTGAGAGAGACACACACAGAGCAAGACAGAGGGAGACTGGCATAGTGACAGACCTTTTACAGTACTGGGCATGTGGATGTGGGGGAAGGGGGAGCGGCACTGTACTATTTTGGACCAGAAATGTCACAAATCCTGTCAATGGTGTATCTGTGACATTTCTGTGTACATTACAGCAGTGCAGGATGCATTATTTGGTAGGGACTATTTTACAAGGTGGCAGGATACAGCACCTTTCTTGCTGTTAAAACAGGAAAAAAACAAGTTTCTTGTTACTTTTTTTGTTGTTTAAATATAACCCATGTTATAAGCATCAATAACCCACTCTAGGGTGTGTGCATATTGGGGATTATACAATGGCAAGAAAGAATGATGGGGTCTGATTGGTCAGTGCTCACCTGCACCAGTGATGTTATCCCAGTATAACATCACTGTATGAACGTCCGACCCCAACAGAACCTCAGGAAATGAAAAGAAAATCACTGTGCTCTTTGATTTCCAAACCCACTGATTGGCTGAGTGCATAATGAAAATGATAGCTCCTCCCCTCCATTTCCCCCTTCTTAATATTCAGAGAAGTCCACCAAATAACCGAAAATTCCTGCCTACTCTCCTGCTTTAAAACTTAAGCAAAGAAAGCCACCAGGCAGCCAAACCACAATTTCAAAGCTGCCAGATAGCCACACTGCAATTTTTTGAACCCCCACTAGGAGCAGCTTCAAACAGTATTCAGTGCATGCTCTCGCTCTTCCCAAGTCCGCTGCAAGTATTTTTTTTCTTTATTTTAGTTTTCCCACACTCAGATCACAAATTTAATTATTTTTAAATTGATGTCCCTCCCACTATTCCTGCTCATCAACACAGCATACCTCAGTGAATGGATGAAGTCATACCGAATCAGCATGCAGAAAGTGAGAGCCGCACTTAGGAGCCCCCTGCTTGCCAGCCTGCCCCAACGTATCAAACTGAAACCCATGCAGTCCTTGCAATTCTTCCTCAGCAGCCTGCCTGAACACTGGTAATCATTCAAAACTGTCTTGCTGTTACCAGAGATTGTGGAGTAGTTTACAACTGTGTGTGTGTGGGGGGGGGGAGGGGCTTTACCGAGGTAAACAGTAAAGAAGAGAAAATGGGGATGGAGGGAAACAGAGACTAAAAGACTACCCCACCTACTGGCCAATAGCAGTAACAAGTGATTATTTTTTATATCTGTACACTTACTCATGGAAAAAATGCTCAAAATACATTTAAAACTGTATTTTGCAATCTTTTTGGTTTTCTTGTTACAGATGAGCCATTATATAATAGCAATAATGCACTCTAGGGCATGTGTCATGCTGGGATACTCACTTCTCAGATGTTGGACGCACTCAGCCTGCGGACTTGTGCCCAACCACCTGAGGTGTGATGTTATCCCAGCACAACACATACCGTCATGCATTGTTGCCTTGTTCACTTCTAACACTCGGGGTTGACTAACTCCCAATAACCGCACTCCCTGATGTGGGTTATTGCTTATTTAAAACATACACGTGTTAATTACACATTAACAAAAAATATAATAAAATGAAAATATAAAAATCACAAAGCAGTATATACATTACATTTTCATTTTTCATCCTTTTATTTTTTATACTTGTAAACTAATGAGCATTACTGCCTGTTTTCATTAATGACAAGATCAAACACATATTTAAATCAATTGTGTGTTTAAAATGTGATTCGGAAAGAACAAATATAATTGAAAGGCTCTGCCTATGGTTCGATGGACAAGCAGCCAGCCACTCCCACTTCCTGAGCTATAGAAGCACTTCCCCTCGGCCTCCTTCTGAAGCACTTTTTCCTTGCTGGCTGGAGGCTCTGTCCATTTGCTCTGTGGCTGGGGCCTGCCCCAACCCCCCCCCCGCTGCTTCTTTCTGCTGGACTGCTGGACTCTGCGTTTCGTTGCTCTGCTTCTGGTTTGTATTTTGCCTCTCGCTGTGTGCTTCCTTTTATTTCTTCCATGTTTCTTCTATGTTTGTGTCTTAGTTTAGTTTTGTTTTTGTTTTCTTTTGGGGGGGTTGGTTTCTTAGCTCTTACCATTTGCTTGCTCCTACCATTTGGCTCTTTTGCAGCTCCAGCTACTTCCTTTTAATTACTCCCATTGCTATTGTCACCAGTACCTGTGTTTTTACACAAAGCAAAGCTGTTTTCCATGCTACAGGCCTAACTGCTCCCCATGCTATCAAGCCTAATTGTTTTCACCTGATTCAAGCTCCCTCTGAACCCCTGCTGTGCAGCTCAGTCATGTTTTCCCTGCTTACTCTACCTCCCCTGTGGTCATAGCTGTTTTCACAGCATTGTGCTTCCCTCCTTCCATGCTTATAGAATACTACCACTCCTAGCTGATGCTATTCCCTGTTGTACACTGCTGTGCTACTTGGAGGTCAGCTAACCTACTGCTGATGCTCTAAACTAATTTTAATATCTGCATGTGGTTCTTGACCCTTCCATCACTTTCTTGTTTTTGCTATGACAGGGGCTGGGAAGTGTTTGGGGAGTCATGATCCCATGTGGCTAATGACTTCTATTCTAAATCCTGCCTCCACCAGCGAAGTCCTCAGAGTATTTGACACTTTTATTTGGCTTTTTGAATCCCTGGCTGGCTTGCCCCACTATTATACTGCTGCCCCCACTTATGTTTATGTCCCATCATTGCTACTATGTTTTGCAGACCCACATGCAGGTCTGACTGTTCCTGTTGCTTACTGACTTATGTGTATGTCCAACTATTGTTACCCTTCCCCACTGAACTTCCGTGCCTTACTGACCTATGTCCAGATCCACTCTGCTCATGTTGTCATTGCTCAATGCTCCCTGCCATCTGCCCTGCAAGTTCTCAGCACTCAATGATTATTCAGCTCCTCATCAGTCCCTGGGGCATGCCAGCCATGCCATTCTGGCACAGGTGCCCCCCCTGCAGCTGTCAGTCTCACTCTGCACCAGAGTTCACAGCTTGAGCATGTGTAGCTTGGGGCGGGGTCCTTCTCACCTGGCCAATAGCTGGGAATGTCCTTGCTCCAGGTGGACCTTCAGTCATCAACCATGCTGATGGCACCTCAAGTTGTAGAATTTATGACTAAGCCATGAAGGGAGGTCACAGCGATTTCCTTTAGCTCTAGCGGTTTCCACTATAGCGGTTGTCCATTGGCTTTAGTAGTTCCCTAGCAAGGCACCTTCTCTGCATTCTCCCTATGACCACCTCTGGTTCACCTCATTTGTTTTTCTTAGATCGGTAGGCTGGGTGAGTGCCTCAGTGATCGTTACTCTCCTCCTCCACCTTGGAGTGCCGGTTGCAGAGCTACCGTCTTGTAACCCTCCACTGCATTCCTGTTAGAAGGACAGAGTGAGAGATTCCTTCCAAATTGGAATATTTTCCACCTCTCTTTTTTTTTTTTTTTATTCTCATGTTTATTCCTCCTCTCCGCCCTTCAGCTCTGGTCTCCTCGGGAGACACCAAAGAGTCATCCCTCTGTGGTCCGCCCTGCCTGGACAATCCTCCGTCACCCATGTAGCCTCGGTTTACCCCCTGGGTGGGGACCAGGTGGGCCTCTAACACCCCAAGCAGTCAGTAGTGTCGGTCGGTAGTTTGCCAGGTGGGTGGCTGCAGATCGAGGGCAAGCTGTGGTGCTCCGTGTCCGCTGGAGCTGAAGGGTGTTTTCCCCTGTTTCTTTCTTGGGAAGTGGCTGGCACCCTGACATCAAGGCATATTACCAATGTCTGCCACTCCCCCACTCCTTCTCTGCATCATCAACGCTTGCTGCATCTCCGGCCTCCACCAGAGGGCAACCGAGCACTGACTTGGGACCCCTGTCCCTCCCGGGAGAGGAGAGCTGTCCTCCAGATGCTCAATCCTCTCCCTCTCCCTCCCCTGCTGACCCCCAGCAATCCAGGCTTGTTCCCGAACCGGGGTCACCGGTGTAGCACGAGGTGTGGTGTCCAGCGCCTCAACCCTCAGCGCCACCGGGCCGGTGATCCACCTCTCTTTAATTGGGTTTCCAAATCGCAGCAGTAGAGTCATCAGTAAATAAAATTTCCCAAGCCTGCAGGGAAGGCGATCTAGGCCTTGGATCCCCAGAGATTTCCTCCTCAAAGGTCTTTTTTTTCTCTCCTCCATGTCTCAGGTCATAACTGTTGGTTAGCATAGTATTCCCTAGTTCCATAGGCAGGATCCGCTGTTAGAGGGAGGGGGATGGTGTGTCTATTGTTGTTCCCTCTCTCCTTAGGAGGTCCCTTCATTCTCTTGCAACCCATCAAACTCATGCCATTGCTAACCTGCGCATCCCATTATGTTATCAAGCCCCTGGATGCTTTATCTAGTACTATGTCTCACAACTACTGATTGCTTATATGCTTCATGCTACTACTTTCTTTTTGGGGATCCTTCCTAAGGTATCTTTAGCCAAGGGAATCATCCCACGGCATGTCTAGGGGTGGAACCCTCTAGAGGGTTCCTTGCTTTTGGTACCCCTACAGGGTAGTAATTCCTCTGGAATAGACAGTGCGAATGGCGAAAACCTAAGTAACATAGTTGCATGAGAATAACACAATACTAACTGCATAGGCCATTGAATATTAATCAAAGGTTATAATGGCAAAATAAATACATTTTGATTACTTATTTGTCCATTTGCATTTTCTCACAGCTCTAAACACAAATGATGATAATGGTGATACAACCACATCCTTAGCACATGAAAAAAGACACCTAATTCTATATTTTTCAGAGGCATACTTATATACCAGATGAACTATCAAACAACAGGCCATGCTCCAACTTACTGATACTGGTTAAGGTTGTAAAATTAAAAGGGCTTATACCTTCTTTGTCTATTTCGACCAAGTAAACCAAGATGGTGGTGGCATCACAGCTTATTGAGCCTCAGGAATCAAATAACACCTTGAGCCATTCCAGCCTAGTTTTAGGCAGTACCACAGTAATGAAATGGCCCTGGTCAACTTTTGCAATGATCTTCTCACACTGAGGGATCTTGTTGAGGTCTATGTTTTGATCCTCCTAGATCTGTCATCAATATTTAACATGGTGATCATCTGGTGAAGATGGACAGACTCAGAGTATGTAGGAGTTGCTGTTAACATGCTGTTATGGTTCAGGTCAATGTTAACAGATCAGGATGAATCAGTTTTGATGGATCTCCCACCAACTTCAACTAATAGGCCTGGACTGTGCTGTGCCCCAGGAGTCGATCCTCTCTCCAGTCTTGTTTTCTGTGTACATGCTTAAACATATGGCAGTCATTAGGATGTATAGCATGGATTTTTACTGCTATAAAGATAACACCCAGCTGTATGTTTCATTTGGCCCTGATGAGGATTCATCCATGTTGGTGTGCAAATACTGCTTATCTGAGATCAGTGACTGGATGACCTTTAACTGTTTTGCATTAAATCTGGGAAAGGCTGAATTGCTACATGTGACATTAGATCATCAGGTGTGTGTACATAAATATTGTCTCAGGTTCTCAGTTTTAAATGGGGGTAAAGACTAAGGTAGAAAGGGTAGTTTATAGTTTGAGATTAGTCCTTGCCAAAAGGTTGACATCTGAGCCTCAGGTGCTTGAGACTGAGAAAAAGAGGACTCTGTACTCTGTCTACCATATTCCTAGTCCTCTTAAAATTAAGGCTTAAAATAATGTTTAAAGGAAGTTAGAAGACGTTACAGGGTGGCACCTATACTCATAATTGTACCTGTTTGGGTTACATGTCCACTGCAACAGGGCACACCCCTGGTGGACTGTAGTCTAACTTTGATGCTAGAAAAGTTATTAGCTCAAATCAAAGTGAATCAGTGTGTCTGGGCCAAAAGACCAATGTGTTTTAACAATAAAAAAGCTATTTCTTAACTATTTCCATTCCTTCCTTAACCATACTCATTCCTTATGCAGTTTGTATTATGTATCAGACTAAATTCATTTATAATACAGAACACGAAAGAATAGTAGGACTGGAGAGATAGCAGTAGAAATCTGTTTGAAGATTGCTAGGATTACTAGGAAGATAGGACATAAGGGGGCTCATCAGCCCATCTAAATGTCCCCCATACTAGTGGGACTATCATACCAATAGTTGTTTAGATACATAGATACATAGATACATAGATACATAGACAGTGTCGGCAGATAAGGGCCTATGGCCCACCTAGTCTGCCCATTTGAGCTTGTAAGTTCAGTTTGTTTTCCTAGAAATCTATTTCCCCTTACCCCTGACCTCTAGAATTCCTTTATGTCTATCCCATGCATTCTTAAATCCCGTGATTGTTTCAGCCCCCACCACTTCCTCTGGCAGGGTGTTCCACTTGTCCACCACCTGTTCTGTGAAGAAATTCTTCTCATGTTTCCTCTGAATCGTCCTCCTCCAACTTCATCCCATGCCTCTAGTCCTGGAACATCTTTTCGCTTAAAAATAGTGTTTTCCTGCACCCTGTTCCTCCCTGTAAGAAACTTGTATGTCTCTATCATATCCCCTGTCTCCCTCCTCTCCTCCAGGGAGTACATGTTCAGTTCCTTCAACCTGTCTTCATAGGACTTGTGATGCAATCCATGCACCTTCTTTGCTGCCCTCCTCTGAACCTTCTCCACCCTGTCTATGTCCTTACGTAGGTATGGTCTCCAGAACTGTACACTGTACTCCAGGTAGTTTTAGTGTAGTAAAATTCATCCAATGTATTTTTAAAGTTATCCAGCCCTTCAATATCCACAATATGTTGTGCAAATCTATTCCAGGCTTTGGTGGTTCGGATAGTATAGAAATTCTCCCTTTTATTGGTGCAGACTTTATAAAGAACTAGTTTTTTATTATGGGATCTTAAATATGGCCTTGCATTACTGTACTCAAGCTCACAAATTCCCATTAGTTCAGGGGACTGTAATAATTTAAAAAGGAGGAGCAAATCACTGCTCTGCCTCCTGGCTTGCAGAGAATGTAAACCTGTGGCTAAAAGTCTCTCTTGGTAGATTTAATTTTTTAGCCTTGGGATAAGCTTGATTACTGACCTCTGTACCCCCTTCAATAATTTTACATCTTTTACAAGAAACAGGGACCATGCCTGAGAACCATAATCAAGTAGGGGTCGGACATAGCTATAGTAAATAGGGATAATAAGTTGCTCAGTCTTACATGTTGGCTGATTTTTTTTCCTTTTATTTAAGGATGGTGTTGCCAGCTGATAGACTAACTCCTCCCCTGAGATAAAAGATATCCAAAGTGCCATCACAAGGGTCAGGAGATAATCAAAGAGACATATGGAAAACCAGTATGAGCTGGCAGCTTTTTATGAAGGTCTGGTAGGATTAAGAAAACTGTCTGCACATACAGCAGAGCCAGCCACGATGGAGCACAGTAACTTGCAGTAAATGACATGTCACAAAATACTGCATGACAAAAGGGCCTAACTGCTACTGAATTACACTGTTCCCTGCAGTATACTGCAGCATGTTGTGATACACTGCAGCATTACTGCATTGCATCCTGCCCGATGCTGCAGTAAAAAGTAACAACTTTGTTCCAGCTAAACTCTGGTCACCATCACAGATTCTAGACAGTTTACAGAACTGGAAGTTGTATACCAACAAAAACAGTGGCTGATACACACAATCCGCAAATTCTAGTTGTACTATTAAACTTGCATTAAAATGATGGTGTGGTCATAGGGTATTCAGAGTTGGTTTAGCTGTGATGACACCAAAGCAATCACAGTTGAAGTAAGCTCTACACTTATCACACTGCCCCCTCTCCTCTTCCCTACATCACATCCAAAAAGTTGCTAGAATACCCTGACCACAAAGGGGACACCAAAACTTTATACACACATATACATATATATCTACATTATAGAGGTGCAATAGCACCTCTGTAGTTAGGGTTTAGCAGCAGTTTCTATGTTAAACCTGAAATTTTGACTTTAATAACTTTGCAATCAATCAACAGAGTTATACACAATTTGGTATATGTTGTCCTGTGGGGTAAGGCTCTTGATGTGAAAAGTTTCGTTCTGGTTGGATGTGCGGATTCTAAGATGCATATAGTGAAAAAAAAAAAAAAAAAAAAATTTCCAGAGTTTTATTATCGCCTTGCATCCAGACTGAGTGGAATTTCTGCATGTTTTTTGTAGGGCATAAAGAACATTGGTAGCAGAACAGACAGTAAAAATTTTGTGCAAAAATATTAATCTGTTGCAAAGTTATTAAGTGTTCCATTATAGCCTATGGGACTTTTGTCAACATTTCATTTCTCAGATAGACATGTTTTTGGTGAAGAGGAATCCCTCTTTGTTAGAAAAAAAATCCCTGTTCATCAGCCGCCATCTTGTTTTCATGCTTAGCGAGGGTAGACAACCAAAATGTAAAGGGATGTTTCATGAAGAAACCAAAGCATGGGTTTTTGTTAGGGGGGAGTCCTGTACCCACCCATGCCTTTGGTTTCTTTTACTTATCTCAAAAATTGCATATATATATATTCATTGCAAAAAAAATCCATTAATGCATCAGTTAGGATTGTTTTCACAGTGACAAAAGTGTGGAAATGCGATGATAGGGTTCAAAACCCTAACTCCGCATTCCACTCCCCCCAGTACACACACACATAAATATATGCAAGTAGGGGATGCAGCAAGGCAACAGAACAAATCAGAGACAACCAGCAGCAGGTAACAGAAATAACATGCGAGTCTCTAAACGTACTACAAGACACACCCATCATCATGGTCCACCAACCGTATCAGTTCTGCTGCCATCTGAGTGCTTTGGGGGTACACAGGCATGCTGGGCAACCATGGGTGAAAGACTACAGTAAGCATTTGTGTGTTACAAAGACAGTTAACCATCATATGTTGCTAATGAGTATGCATTGGTAATGCAGCAGTATAACAACATGTGATGGCCCAAGACAATTTGGTTATGTTGGGGTAACATCAGGAGGCATCAAAATACATTAGAAAATGGCCAGAATTAATTTTGAAACCTGATTGGCTGAGACTGGCTCCAAGCTGGGCATTTATTTTTCAGTAGATGCCCAGCTTAAAATAAGAGCCAGTCCGAGTGCCACTTCACCAGGTACCCTCGTGTAGTGGTGCCCAGCCTGCTTTCTCATTGGCTGAAAGCACCTGGTGACATTTCAAATCCCTGCCATCTTTTTCTCTTGCTTAGCGAGAGCTACTGCCTCCCCAAAGACACACACACTCCTCACTTCAGTGCAACCAAAAAAAGATAGCTCACACCCAGGATACTTTCCGGTTGGAAAGAAAGATAAACCATAAATTTCACACAGCCATCATCTTGTACAACAGCACCAGTCTCCTGAACGCGCTCTTCCAATACCGCGCTCAATGAGAAGCAAGCTGTTCCTCCATTCGCTTCGTGTTAGCAAGCGCGTACAATTAAACACCTCAAATACTACACACTCCCCACAATTAGTCAACCTGCTGCCTCAAATTTAAGTAAGAAATTAATAATTTACATTCAGGCTCTCCCTCACTATCGCAGCTGCACTTATCCATCATTTTCAGGCAAGGTCAGTCGCGTGCTTAAGACAGGCATCCCCCAACAGCTATGGGATAAAAAAAAAGTCTTGCACAAAAGGAGATGCACAATATCCAGACACTGCTGGACTGAACATTTTCTGCACACTTCTTGTTCAGGTCTGTGTGTGTCTGTGTGTGTGTATGGGTGTATGAGTGTATGGGGGGGTGTCTATAGATTAGAATAGCTCTGTGAGGAGAACCAAGAGGAGCTGGAACAGCCTTTAAAGAAATGGACTATTTTTCCAAGAAAAAACAATTCTACTGCTTCTATTCATCTTTAAATTTATTTCCTTTATTATTTTATTGAAATTACTAACATGGCCATTTTCCAAGCACAATAATACCCTCCAGGGTGGGCATTATTGGGAAATACTGGACCTTCCAGGGGCTATAAGGCCCTCCACCTGCGGCGTCCGGCCTCATTACGCCCCTGGGCAGTCCGGTATTTCCCAATAATGCCCACCCTGTCGGGTACTACTGCCTATGTAAAGAGTGGTGAAAATGCTGTCAGATATAATCTGGTCATAACTACATAAATGGCAGCATGGGGACAAGACTATCTGTTTATGTCAGGATAATATCAGGAGGCATTAACATACACTAAAGGGTGGTGAAAATTCTGTCTGATATTATCCGTCAAAACTACATAAGTGTGTGTGTGTGTGTGTGTGTGTGTGTGTGGGGGGTGGTGGAGTGGGGGAATGCGGAGTTAGGTTTTTGAACCCTAACATCGCATTTCCCCACTTTCGTCGCTGTGGAAACAACCCTAACTGATGCTTTAACAGAGTTTTTTTGCAATGAATTTCCCTCCTTTTTGAAAAAGTGTAATATAAGTAGTAAATGGTATGTGTTCATGGGAGTCCGGGGCCACCAAGCTGCCTATTTCTTCAGAATGATACGTTTGTGGGAGCAGGAGCCCTGTGTTCCCAGTTACACATAAGTATGGAGCCATATAGCCGCTGTATAAGGCAAGGAACCCTTGGAGCAGTAATTTGGCAATCCGTCGGGAACCATAGCAGGTAGAAAAAAATTTAAAGTGTTGTTGTAATCATGACAGTGAGTACTTCACACAAGTAGTTGCCTGAATCTGTATCTCACATCGTTTCTGAGATACAGGCACTGAAATGCACTGAGAAGCACCCTTCTAACCCTTGGAATATGTTTTTGTCAATATCTCTGTTACTGTAACAAGTAGGAAAAAAATTCAACTTCAGGTGTCATGTACTATTTCCAAACTTGTTGTAGTGAAAACTCTGTATCTCGCTTCGTTTTCGAGATCACAGGCTAAAAGGCATAACAGATGCCGCAATGTCATCCTATGGGAAATTGCTCAAGTTCGGAATGCTGTAACTTTGGGGCCCTTGAATGTTTTGGCACCAAACCATCAAAAAGCACATCTGTGTGACCAGGGCTTGCTACTTTGCAAATTTCAGCCCAAGGGACCCAACTGTTTGTCTTCAGAAGGGTGCCAAAGATTTTGCAGTTATTTTCACTTACTTTCACAAATTACTTTCGCAAATCACAAACGTTTTGTGAGAAAACCTCACAAAACTTTTGCATTTGCAAAAGTATTTTACGAAAGTATTTTTCCAAAAATTTTAAAAAATGCATTTCTGGGGGGTTTAACTTCCATAAAAAGATATGGCTAGCACCCTCAAGACCCAACTAGGTAAACACAACAATCAGTGTTTACCTGGCGGGTCCCAGTTTTAAATGCCAGGCATTCTTCTGTGTCACTAACTGTAAACAAGATGGCCACCTCACGAAAGTAAAAGGGCCATTTGCAACAGTAAAAAGAGCTTCTCACAAAAGTTTCATGATTTTTGCTAACTTTTCCCCTTGACTATAATGGGAAAAATGTTTTTTGAATAACTTTTGAATGGTTTAATATTTTTTTACAAAGTCTTCGAAAAGGCACATCGGTGACAAAGACTGCATCTTCCCTGAAGTGTTTGGACCAAATGGACAAACCATGTGGACTGTGGGTGTGAGCAAAGAAATGCACAAAAAGTCTGTTTTTTGTTTTTTTTTGCATTCTATAGCTGCGCAACCGTACATCTGACTGTAACACAACTTGGCAGATCCAGAGTTCCATGGTACCAGACCATGCATGCAAAGTCCGTTGTACAGTGGCAAAGTTATTACTGTGCAAAATTTGAGGTTTTACATTAAAGTGGCTACTCAACCCTAACTATAGTGGTCATTACCACGCCACTATAATATATGTGTACGTGTGTAATATATATATATAATTAATTGGGAATCTTCATTAATGCATTAGTTAGAATTAAAAGTACAGCGACAAAAGTTTGAAAATGTGCTGTTAGGATTCAAAATTCTAACTCCACATCCCCCCCCCCACACACACATACATGCAAGCAGGGGAAGGGCCAAGGCAACACAACCAGCAGAGACAACCAGCACCAGGTGACAGAAGTAATGTACAACTCTCTAAATGTACTGCAAGACACATCCATCATCATGGGTCACCAACTGTATGAGTTTTTCTGCATTCATAGTGCCTTGGAAGTAGACACGCATGCTGGGCAACCATAGACGATGCCACACAGTAAGCATTTTTGTGTTACAAACAGCAATAACAAGATTTAAGCAGATGCCTATATTTCAATAGTGAAGAAGTGATGTAACACACACAGTATGTTATCCACAGATCATGTCTTGAAATGAGAGTTAGTATAACCCTACCAACAGTCACTGGATGTTTACATTTATTTTTCTGATAGAGTGAGTCAGTCCCAATACCAGACAGTAGTAATAATAAAAGTAATTATTTTTAGTATGGTTTACAAGTAACATGTGAAAGCAACAGTTGTAACATCCAAAGCTAACAATAATATTCTGCTAATGAGTATTTTCAGGTAACGCAGCCATATAACAACGTGATGGTGCTAGTTTCATACCTGAGCAGTATCTTAAAAGTAGTATGTGTCATCTCTATCTTTCCTGCTACCACACACCCATGTGGTAGCCTGCAGCAACCCAGTTGTTGAATTTTATTTATTTCATTTTTGTTTACTGAGTAAGTGCGGTAGCCAATATGATGACTATGTTCAGGCATGACCCAGGAGAGTACAGAACAAATTGGGCAAACACAAGTACATTTCAAAATACAGTAAGTAGCAATCAATACAACTTTACAAGGAGGAGGGAACATACATAGGTGCAGGAAAAGTGTGTGTGTGGGGGGGGGGTAAAACATAACAGAAATGGGGAGGACTCCAATAACAAAATATACTAGTACAGAAACAATTTTACCAATGGGAAACAGTGCACGGAACTAATGCAATCCAGAAGACATCAAGAGAACAAGCAGACAGGATAGAGGGATAAAACATAATGCAAAAGTAAGTACATATACAGTATCAGGGAAACACAGCTATCATAATTATCTTAGCAATAAAGTTGAGAGGAAGAGGAGGAGGAGGAGGGCAGGAGGGAGAGACACTGAGGTTGCAGGTGATAGAGAAGTACAGGAAGAGAAAGAACAGGGCATAGCACAGACACAACAAAAGAACTGAGCGTGTGATAGAGGGAGGAGGAGTAGCCAGGTGGCAGAGAGAGAGAGAGAGAGAGAGCGAGCGAGAGAGAGAACAAACAGGCAATGCAGTTTTAAGTGGTATCTCACAATAAACAGCTAGATTTCTACTTCTCTATAAAAACAAGACAGCTTGAACAAAAATAGCAAAGTAAGGGGTCCCAGAGGAGCTGTAATCACTGATACAAGAAACTCCAGACAATAGCTGTAGCAGACAAAATTCTTCGGAGAGAGCGATCACATTAAATATGTGTGAGAACAGCAACTTTTGTGAAGAAGTCAGACCAGCAGACTAAGGGTTCAGTCAATTTCGGCAGCCCCAACCCAGGTACACCGCCGTAGCGGACTTGGCCACCCACAGACAAGGTCTGAAAGGTGCACCAATCAGGAAGTTGAATAAAAAGGCGCGCCAATGAGAAGCGCCCTAACAATTCACAGACAGCCAATTGGGTTTCTGGTGCTCTTTTCTGAAATTTAATGGAGCACTGGGGGTCATGGCAACATATCTTGAAAGCCTGTGATGGCTTTACCACCTGCTGCTGAAAATGTAGCCGGGCTCGCAGGTCCAGAGTCCTGCGGGCGTCTTGAGGATTCTGTCGGTCCCAACCCCTCGGAGGGGGAATCCCTTGCAGAAAGTGGCAGCAGAAAAAACAGTGGCCGGTCCAGATGGAGCCTCACCGGGAGCGGGCTCCAGGTCCGAAGCCCAAATCGGGCTAGCTGGAGAGATCTTGAAAGCCTGTTATGGCTTTACTGCCCGCTGCTCAAAATGCAGCCGGGCTCGCAGTCCAGAGTCCTGGGGGCGTCTTGAGGATTCTGTTGGTCCCAACCCCTCAGAGGGGAAATTCCTTGCAGAAAGCGGTGGCAGGAAAAACAGTGGCCGGTCCAGATGGAGCCTCGCCGGGAGAAGGCTCCAGGTCCAAAGCCCCAATCAGGCTAGCTGGAGAGACACATAAAAGTCAGTATTTTTAAAATGTGTACAGAATAAGTCTCATTGTATGAAGAAAATATGCCAGCAATATTGTGTCATCATACTGTGCTGGCAGTATAGAGTCGATGATACTATTTTTGTGTTTTCATTGCATAGTGTTATGTGAAATAAGTACAGTGTTCTGATTATTGTGGTTGCAGATGTAATGGAGTGGTATAGTGTCATACAATCTTGCATGTGTCCTGCGTGTTTGTGGGGGTGGGGGGAATGCGGAGTTAGGGTTTTGAACCCTAACAGCACATTTCCAAACTTTTGTCGCTATACTTTTAACCCTAACTGATGCATTAACGGAGTTTTTTGCAATGAGTTTCTCTTATTTTTGAGAAAGTGTAATGTAAGTGGTATGTGTTAGTGGTAGTGCATGCCCTCCAGGGCCCTTCGCTCCATTCACATTGTTCATTTGTTGCATAATGCTATGCCTATGTGGGAGCTCGGGCCTTCCCGGCCCCGAGCTTCCACTTATACATAACTATGGAGCCATACAGCAGCCCTACAGGGCAAGGGACCCTTGCAACACTAATTTGCTAATATCTCAGCAACTGTAGCAGCTAGAAAAAAAATTCCAGTGCTGTTTTAATCATGACAGTGGGCACTTCACACGACGTAAATTGACTGAGTCCGTATCTTGCATCGTTTGTGAGATATGGGCACCAAAAAGCACTGAAAAGGCACCCTTGGAACATGTTTTTACCAATATCTCTGTAACCGTAGCAAGTAGGAAACAAATTCCACTGCAGGTGATATCTATGATTTCCAAACGTGTTTCTGCAGGTTAGCTCACCACTGACAGTAGCGAAAACTCCGTATGTCACTTAGTTTTTGATATACGAGTGCCGAAAGTCGTAATGTATGCCGCAATGTCATCCTATGGGAAATTTACCAACTTTGGAATGCTGTAACTTTGGGCCCCTTGAATGGTTTGGCACCAAATCACAAAATGGCACATCTATGTGACCAGGGCTTGCCACCCTATACATTTCAGACCAAAAGACCCAGCCGTTTTGTTGCAGGAGGATGGCAAAGATTTTCAGTTTTTTTTTTTTAAATAGTTTCACAAATTATGAAAGTTTCGAAAAAAGTTGCATGAAACTTTTGCATTTGGGAAAGTATTTTGGATGTTTCTTTCATGATTTGTGAAAGTATTTTTTCCTGATGTGTAAAATGGCATTTCTGGGGTGTTGTAACCCCCAGAAAAGATAAGGCTGGCATCCTCATGACCCGACTAGGTAAACCCAACAGTCAGTGTTTACCTAGAGGGTCCCAGATTTAAATGCCAGGCATTTTTCTTTCTCACTAACTGAAAACAAGATGGCTGAAGCACAAAAGTAAAAGGGCCATTTGCCAAAGTAAAAGTGCATTTGCAAAACTTTTGTGATGCAATATTTTCCCCCATTGACTATAAGGGGAAATTTGTATTTTGAATAACTTTTGGACAGTTTAATAGTTTTACACCAATTCTTCAAAAGGCACATCGGTGATCCAGACTGCATCTTCCCTGAAGATTTTGGACTGAGCGGACAAATCGTGTGGTCTGTAGGGGCGAGCAAATAAACGCACAAAAGGTCAGTTTGTTTGCGTTTCTTGGCTTTCTGCTCCACAACTGTACATCTGACCATAACGCAACTTGCCACATCCAGAGATCTATGGCACCAGACCGTGCATGCCAATATTACGGCAAAGTTATTAAGGTGCAAAATTTGAGGTTTAACAGTAAAGTGCTTACTCAACCCCAACTATACTGGTGTGTATCAACTCTTTCTTGCATCTTACACTGGGCTTTAACATCCATGTTCCACTTTAAAGTGCCCTTCTTGTGCTGATGCACCACATCTAAAATAAAAAGATATTTGTAGCTGTTTTTAAGCCTCTTCCCTACCCTTATGTCTTTACTACGCCCTCCCATCCACCTGGAACTAGCTCTAGTCAAGACTTGAAATTATCTAAACGATCTCTCCAGTTGTTCTCAAGACCTTCTCCTACTCTTGCCTTCTTTACCTATATCTTACTCCCCCTTACTCTCTCTAGCCCTCTTCCTCCTCCGCTCACCACTAATCTTCAACCCCGCCTTCTTAATTAACTGCTTTCTCCTGTCACTGTGCACTGTCCACATTTATTGCTTTTCACCAGCTTATGCTTATAATCCCTGCCTTGTCTTGTCTTAATTGAGCACTATGTATTATACGAACCGTAACTGTACTTTATGTTACTATGATGTACTGTTCTATGTAATGGTGCACATGAACCTTATTTGTACTTTGTTTTAATTTTTTTTCTGTGTTGCTTTTTTATGCAACGTCTCCTTGACTGTTGACATGCTTCAGCTTGCACAACGGAGTTTTCCTGCAATAAACTTGAACTTGCTCATTTATAGGGGAACACCTGCCCTGCAAATGGAGGAAGGGGCTTCAGGTGTAGCTCATGTAGTTCTATCCAATAATGCAGCCATGGGGCAGGGAAAAGGCATAGGTAGGTCTCAAATAGGAGTACAGCATCCACAAATGAATTGCTGATTAGTGTGATAGGTGGATATTGTGGAGGGCCTTCAACTGGAATATATCAGGTAAAATTTATGTTAGAGACTGGGCTAAAATTAGTTAATTTTACTTGCTGTAGGGATAGTTGGTGTGGAGAGGCTGTATAGGTAGTGTGGACCATGGGTAGGATTGTTGGGTGCAATGGTTGTGGGGCAGCAATGAGAATGAATATACTGTGGAGGCTGGGAGGGTGCCCAATATGCCACAGGCTAAGGAGGCTTGAGGAAGAGGTTCAGTGGCTTGGCAGGGAGCTGGAGAGGTTGAGAGATGAGGGGAGGATTTTGTCAGTAGGAGGGCTGACATCTGAGAGTATTGTGGGGGCACCACAGAGAAAGAACAATGGGTCAAGGGAAGGGGGAAGGGGCAAACTAGACAGGAAGCCAGCTGATGAAGGGTGGACTCTAGTAGGACCTAGAGAAAGGCACAGCAGTAGGCAGGAGGGAGGAGAAAGCACACAGTAGGGCAAAGGGAATAGGGAACATGTTTACTTTACTAGCAACACGTGGGAATGAGGATGCAGGAGGTGATTGCACAAGGGATAGCAGTCACAAAGAAGAGGGAGTGAGGGGCATTTCTAGTGGACAGATTGAGCATGGCGTGGCAGGGGAAGGGATAATACTCAGAGGTGAGCAGGGAGAGGGAAGTTGGCAGTCAAACAGGAGGAGGAGGGGGAAGGGTCTTAATTGGGAGGGACGGGGGGAAGTCACTGGGGTACATGGTAAAAACAAAGTCTTGAGTGGCTCCAAAAATGAGAACCTGGGTGCAGGGGGGTGGCAATGGGCACAAGGAAAAAGGAGGGGGGTGTACTGGTGTTGGGGGACTTCATACACAAGGGGATCAGATGGGGCAGCAAGGAGGAGAGGCACAGTCAGATATGGGTGGAGTCCATACCAGGATTAAAGGCAGACATGGCAGGACAGGCAATTCTAAGGTGCGTAAAGAGGGGTAGGAGGAAACCACACATTGTGGTACATGTGGGAGCAAATGACCTAGCGGGGGAAATGGTGGAGGTAACAAGGGAGAGGACTGAGGAAGTGGGAAGGTTGTGCGAGGAGACTGGGGAGTCTGTGGCTTTCTCCGAAGTGCTCCCAGTGCCCTGCACAAGCACAGTGAGAAAGGAGAGGATTAGAGAGTATGGGGTTGTGGGTGGCTGGGGCAGTACCTGGGATAATAATCTATTTGCAAAGGATAGGCTACACCTGAGTGGGGAAGGGAAGAAGGTGTTAAAGCAAAGACTGGGGAGGTATATTGCAACAAGAGTGGATTTAAACTAGATGGGGGGCAGCAAGTGGACAGCAGGTAGGCAGGGATCCGATAGAGTGGAGTCACAGCCTACCCCCCAGGCTAGCAGGGAAGGACTTGGAGCAGCCAAAAAAGGAGGGAGTATAAGGGAGGAGATGGAGGCTAGTGAAGGGAAGGGGGCATTATGGAGGGTGGTCTCATTGAATGCAAGAAGCCCAGGAAACAAATCCGCTGAGCTACAGGCACTCTTAGCAGTGTGGAGGGTGGATATTGCAGCTGTCACAGAAACGTGGACAACTGAGCACCAGGACTAGGATCTGGCAATCCCAGGATACAAATTATACAGGAAGGACCATAAGGAGGAGGGGGGGTGGGGTGGCAGTCTATGTGAGGGACGGGATCAAATGCACAAAGGACGAGGGAGAAGAAAGGAGAACAGAGACAATCTGGCTGCAGCTTCTAGACTCCAGGGGTAGGAAATTGAGGTTTGGGGTGGTATATAGGCCACCATCCCAGTCTGAGAAGCTTGACAGGGAGTTAGCAGGACAAATCAAAAAGGTATGTAGAAAAGGGAAGGTAGTCATCTTGGGGGATTTCAACTTGCCGGGGGTTGACTGGAGCATTCCGGTCACCTCCAGTGCTAGGGAGCAAGTGCTCCTGGACGCAATCCAGGAGGGTCTCCTGACACAGTTAGTTAGTGTACCTACTAGGCTAATGAACACTTTTGATCTGGTATTATCAAATGGGGAGGCAGTGAGGGAAATAAAGGTAGAGGACCACTAGCTGACAGTGATCACCAAACGTTGTGGTTTAATATCACTATGTGCGGGGAGCCAGAGAAATCAGTTACTTGGGTGGTAAACTTCAGGGGGGCAGACTTTAGGAGGATGCAGAAAGTACTAAAAGGGAAACTGGAGGGCATAAGGCAGGAGATGGACATGGAGCAGAAATGGGATATTATTAAACAGGGGGGTTACAGAGGCAACAGAAGCCTGCACCAAGGCACAGAGTAAGAGGAGCAGAGCAAGAAAACCATGCTGGTTGAACAGTGAGGTTGTGGAGGTGGTTAGGGCAAAACGAGTGGTGCACTAGAGGTTTAGGAGGATGGGGAAGGAAGTGGACAGGGAGGAATAGGCAAGATAGTCCAGGGAGGTGACCAGAAAAGTGAGAGGAGCCAAGGCCCAGAGGGAGCTGAGATTAGCACAGGGAATTAATGGGGGACTTTTCAGCTACATCAGGGAGAAAAGGAATTGCAAGGATACAATAGTGAGGATAAAAAGGGGTTGGGAGTGGATGGAAAAGGGGGAGGTACAGGCAGAAGTACTGAATGAATACTTCTGCTCAGTGTTCATGGAAGAAAAGGGGGTACCGCTACCAACATGAGCTGGGAGGGTGGGCACAGGTGGAGAGGAGGCGACAGATGGAAGAATTGAGGTACATAGAGTCCTAGAGGGACTGACGGCACTGAAGGTAGACAAGGCACTAGGGCTGGATGGTATCCACCCCAGGGTGCTGAGGAAGATGGCGGAGGTGTTGGCGGAGCCACTGGCAGATCTGTACAGCACCTCACTGGAGTTGGGATGTGTGCCACTGGACTGGAGGATGGCACATGTAGTACCATTTCACAAGAGTGGGCCAAGGGATGAACCGGGTAATTATTGTCTGGTAAGTCTCATCTGCATAGCGTGCAAACTCATGGAAATGATACTAAAGGAAAGACTGGTGTCGTACTTGGAGGACAATGGCCTCCAGGACATGAGGCCGCATGGGTTTGTTTCAGGGAAGTCTTGTCAAACCAACCTCATACAATATTATGACTGGGTGACAGGTGAGCTGGATAAGGGTCATGCGGTGGATGTTCTTTACTTGGACTTCAGCAAGGCCTTTGATTCGGTGCCTCATGGGTGGCTTGGGGGGAAGCTAACTGGGGTAGGGGCAAAAACAATAAACTGGATTACAAGCTGGCTGAGTGGCAGGCTGCAACAGGTGGTGGGTGAGAGGGGAGCTCTCAACTCCAAGGCTGGTGACGAGTGGGGTGCCACAGTGCTCCGAGTTGGGGCCAGTATTGTTTGGGCTCTTCATATCAGACACTGCACATGGGGTGGTGAACAAGGTAAGTCTGTTTGCTGATGACACCAAAATCAGAGCAGTGGTGGATGGAGAGGAGGGATGGCAGCAGCTGCAGGGGGACCTACGCAAGCTAGAGGAGTGGTCAGAGAGGTGGCAGCTGGGGTTCAATGCAAAGAAGCGAAAGGTTATGCACTTTGGGGTGAAGAACCCAAGGAGAGAATACTGGCTGGGGGGGGGGTTAAGCTGGGGATCACTGAGGAGGAGAAGGACCTAGGGTTAATGATAACAGGGACCATGAACAACACTGCCCAGTGCAGGAGAGCATCTGCTAAAGTGAACAAAATACTGGTGTGCATAGCGAGGGGGGTTTCATCCAGGCAAAGAGAGGTGATCTTGCCCCTCTACAGGTTGCTGGTAAGGATACACTTAGAGTATTGTGTGCAGAGCTGGAGGGCATACCTAAAGCATGATATCAGGCTATTGGAGGGGTGCAGAGGAGGGCAACAAAGATGATATGTGGATTGAAAGGGAGAGACTATGACAGCAGGCTGGGAGATCTGAATATGTACACCCTGGAGGCTAGAAGGGACAGGGAGGACATGATAGAAGCATTCAAGTACTGTATCTGAGGGGAATCTATAAGGATGGGGCAGATGGGGTCTATAAGTTAAGGAGGGGGAGGGTCACCAGGGGGCATGGGCTAAGAATAGGAAGGAAATGAGGAGACACTAGTTCACAGAGAGGGTGGTAGCAAAATGGGACGCCCTACCAGAATGGGTGGTATCATGTAAATCTGTGAGCAGCTTCAAAAGGGCATGGGACAGGAAACAGGGAGAGTGAGGGTGGGGAGGTGGGGGATGACAGTGGGATGACAAAGGGGAGGGGGTTGGGCAGCTGCAAACTAGGGGTGTTGACTGCACACTCGAGCAGACTTAGATAGACCTGGTGATCTGTTTCTGCCGGCACATTCGTGTGTTCATAACTTGCTGCTTACTTCACTTGTACCTAATATCACCTTTGAGAATATTTATTAGATACACTGCTAAGTACTTTTTTTTACTACAAGAGATAGAAGGGAAGCACCCCAGTGCTCATGATAGTAAAGTTTGTATCAGGTGGCAGAAATCTACCACTTGGCCTAGTCTCAACCACATGGTTTAATTGAGAAAAAAAGGAGGAGTCTTGACAAAAGCAAAGCCTTGTATCTTGTGAGATTGCTATGGCAATGTATTTTGCTACCTTTTGTACAAAATAAAGGAACAGTTAAGATATGTGATTTAGGTGTCTGTTCAAGTTATTATCAGGGCAGATGAGATGGGGATGATGGATTCCTGCTACCTGCTACCTTCTAATATAAATTATGAAACTGATGTACAGTGTACAGTGTACTAAATGTATTCATTAATATATTTAGGCCCTATTTTATTTGAAAAGGATTTTTATCATATGCACAGAATGGGGGTGCCCATTTTGTGAATAGGGTCCAATAAGCACATTAAAGTAAAGCAAACATGTATTAACCAGAGTTTAGAATCTTGTCTAGAGGGATACATCAGAAGTTACAGACACGGAAATAGTGGTAAAGTCTGATTTATTAAGTAAATATTTTCATTTTTTCCAAAAAATGTGAACATATTTCTATAGACGCACCATCTGGCTTAACTTTGAAGGCAGACTCAGGTACCAGATCTGTCTCCTTGCTAGGAAGCTCTCCCTAAACACCTCCTCCCCAGGTCTCCGCCACCTTGTTCAGCCACGGTCTACATGGAGCTTCTTGTTAGCCCCCCTCTCTGTTCCCCACTGCAGGACCTCTCTGGGCCAACGCTCCTTTTACTACAGGGCCCCCCCTCTGGTTGAATGAAATGCCATTGGCCATCACCCAGGAACAGCGACTAGGACCATTTAAAACCCTACTCCATGCTGAAATCCTCTCCCACTCCAACTGTGACTGTGCTTAGTCCTTCTCAATCAATCAAAATCTTTATTTATTCAGGCGATCATCGTTGAGCAAGCTCATTTGCAAGATGGACCTGATACATAGGTATACAAATTATAACAGTACAATCCAGAAGGTACAATATGTGCAATACAAAATGATACAAGGAACACAGTGGTACAGTACAAGGAATAAATAAGGCATCGGTGGGTGAATGTATACAGGATGGTTTGACTGAGGGACCAAAACAGGTACGAGGAAGTAATGGCCTTTCCGTGAACTTGAGGGAACCATATACTATTGGTATTTCAGGGAGTCGAGCTTGTCCACTGGAGGGCAGGTGGGCAGGAGATACGGGGGGGGGTGGTAGGGTGGCGAAGGGCAACAAGGTCGGGGATAGGGGTTTCAACATAAGAGAACAAGTGTAGGTGAGGTAGCTCAAGGCAGGAGAACTCCAGGAGGCGTAACATAGTGGGTAGACATGTAACCCTTTGCCTGTGACTATAACCTTTTGATTTCTGTATATTGTTATTGTACATGCTGGACTTATAAAGATTTGACATGAGTTAGTCCTTTCCACCCTTGAACTGTAACTTGTCCTCACTATATGCATCTTATTGTATATACTGTCTCTGAACTTGCAATGTATGTTTTCTGGTGTGTTCTCTGTATATTTATTATTGTATATCTTGTCACTTCTTGTAATGCGTGTATATCGTGTATGTAATGTATATATGATGTGGAGCCTTTGCAAAGGAGTCCTTGACTCAAAGATTGTAATTCCAATTCCTTCAATAAATTAATAAATAAAATAAATATTTGAATGCAGTCTTGATATAGAAACTTGATTAAAGGGCGTGGAAAACTCAGCACATTATTACTGTGCTGAGTTTTCCACATGTGCATTATTACATTATTATCAATTATGTGATTGATTGCTTTACCTTTATGACCTCATAAGTCAGCCATCTTCCTCCAACAAAAATGGATAATGCAGCAAGAATCTGAAAAAACAGAGTGTAATAGATGCATGTCAAAGAATTAGAAGACTAGAATTGCATTGGGGGCTCTAGTGACATTATTCACTCGAGTGGTATACAGCTATCTCTAGAACTCAAAGCTGCATTTATACCCTATAATTTTCTTACATGCTCTTGTTATAGTTTATAATATAAAAGGTAGTAAAAACCTATAACTTGAATGTACAGTGGATATGAAAGCTAACTTATTAAGGGAAAATGTTTGGTGGTAAGAGAGGGAGACGATGTGGGAGGAGAAGAGTGTCAGTGATGAAGGAAGAACAGAAGGATTACAAGAAGACTATCCCCTACGGTTTACTAGGTAATAAAGTACTTGGTAATACGTAAATGTTAAGCCAAGGGATTTTTTTTGTCTACATTGAGTAGTGTACTGTCACTTTTCAGTAGGCTGCAAGCCCTCCAGCCCTCCAGAGGATTCTTGTTCTATAAGCACACAGAGGTCAAAAAGCATTTTTATAAGAAAAGATTAATAAAGAGAATGCACAGTATGTGGTATTGATTTTTGTGTCTAAGAGGTGCCTGACATTAAACATAAAAGTAATAAACTGAGATTAAATCAGTGTTGCGAGTCTTGACACGGGGATATATCTAATGATATATAGCTACTACCCTTCATATTTGTAGGAATAGTGGTAATACAACACCTTAATATATTTCTGTGTTATATGCCCCATTTGTTTACCTTTCAGCTTTCTATTTTCAGTATGTAACTGACCAAAGTCAGCTTCCCCAGTATCAAATACTAATATAGCAGCAGACTGAAAAAATATTTCAATGCAGTTCATGATTGGAACTAGATGAGAAACAGATACAGTAGTACAATATATGCATGAAGTATTAATTCCAGAAAAAAATAGTTTCATAAAAGCAAGGAAGATGGCACCCCGGCAAAATGTACTTTAACTAGTATTGCCCCAATTACACTATATGTTTTTTTAATCAAAAAAAGGGACTCATTACGAGGAAGATGTTTTTTTTCATAGCTATTTTTGTTAGAGCTGTAGCTATAACCGAGCTGAAAGTGGCTGAAACATGCACACTACTGCAAGGCTGCTGAATCATACCAGGGTGTCAAATTATTTTGTCACTTTTATGTTCTTTTTAGTTTTGATGCATCCTGTGTTGCAAGGCTGTTCTGTACAGTCCTTTTGTAGAAACTGCTTTTAATATTACAGAGATGACCTTAATTATTAAATGGAAGTTCACATTGTCCTTTATGCCAAGGAGCTACTACGCACAGACACATCTTCAGATTGTTGTTCCCCATCTTGTGAATTAAGAATGTCATTGCTACTGTTTATATCTTGTCTCTGGCATGTGTTCTGTGATGTGACTGGGCTTCAGAATGTAAGAACTACTGCATTTTGAGTGATCAAGATATTATAAGACCTATCAATCACACACAGCACTGCAAAGCTCTGATGAGAACTGTGTGTCTGTACTGAACGGGATAATTTTTTTCTGAGTATTGCAGGATTCAGACTAGATATGAAATTAGAAACTAAAACATCTGAGGGGTGTTCAGCAAAAGTATTTGTTGCACTACATCTACCCTCCCCTATAACTCTAAGCAGCTCACCACCCCTCACCCCTCCAACAGTCCCTGACCCCTAATCTTTATTAAAAAGCCTCTCATGTCTTGGGGGGGGGGGCACATCTTAATTGGGTGTCAGCCAAGTACTAGAGAGTCCCATAAAGCAGCAATGCATGTTACAATGAAACCTTTGACCTCCACCTTTTGAGTCTGATTGCCTCGGTTGTCCTGTCTTGTAAGATGTCTTTTTTCCACATTTTGAATCTGCTTTAGCATTAAATTGACATGCAAAATAATGAAAAGGTGTGCCCCTTTTAATATGGTTACCTCCAGGTTTTTATCATTTTCAGTTATTTTTGGAGCTCCGGTTATTTAAGATTACTTTATGTGTGACTAAGGCAAACTAGGATGCAATAGACACAGCTCTTTAACCTTATGGGAAAATGAGTGCATAAAAACAGTTGAGAATAAGGATGAAAACCTGCAGATAGCTATAGTTAAAAGGGGAACTCCAGGACTGGCCTGGTGGCACTGAGGGTTGAGGCACTGGGCACCACACCTCGTGCCATGCCAGCGACCCAGGTTCGGGAACAGACTCAGGACACCAGGGGTCGGCAGGGGAAGGAGAGGACAGAACATCTGGAGGACTGCTCTCCTGTCCTGGGGCAGGTTGGGGAGCTTGCCTCTCTCTGTAGTGGCCCCTAGTGGAGACGGGAGCACCACAGAGTGGTGGTGCAGATGGGGACAAGAAAACCAGGAGAAATGGCATCTCGACCAACCGGATGACGGCCGCCGAGACCCTCACTGCCACGGAGCCCCTGTACAGCTGGGACCAACCTCAGCAGCACCCAGGACCAAGAAAGGTAAGCTTCAAGGCTCATTCTCTCCGGAAGGAGAGGACCCACCCAATAAAGTGATATGTTGGGTTACCCTGAGGGAGGCTGCAGTACGGGGCCGGAGTTGGTGATGGAGGTTCCCGGGGGAGGTGTAAGGCATCCCTGGTGGCCTGAAGGAGAGGCTGGTTGAGACATAGGAGGGGCGTATAAATTAATAATGCAAAAAAAAAAAAGGGAACTCCTTTTATTATCTGAAATGTAACAAAGTACTAAAGTAAATTCTAAACAGAGAAAAGGGCATCTTACAAGACAGAAGAGCAAGGATATTCTAAAATGGAACAAAAAGGTATAGGTCAAATATTTCACCATAACATTCACTGCTGTTTTAAGATGTCTCTGACATTTCAGGTGAAACTTTGGAAAATAAAACTTTTAGACACATTTCTGTTTGTATTTTATCTTTTGTGTATGTTTAACATGACTTTACTTGTGACTAAAATGAACTAGCATGCAACAGACACAGCTCTCTAACCTTATGGGACAATGAGTGGATAAAAACAGTTGAGAATAAGAATGAAAACCTGCAGATAGCTATATTTAAAATGAGCACTCCTTTTATTAATTCAGATGTAACAAAGTACTAAAGCAAACTCAAAATAGGAAAAAAAGCCATCTTACAAGACTAAAGAGCAAGGGCACTCATAAAATAAAAAGATGCAGGTCAAATTTTTCTCCACAGCATTCACTGCTGCTTTAAAAAGCATCTGACATTTCAGGTGAAACTTTGAAAAACATACCATTTAGACACATTTCTGTTTATATTTCTTTTTTTTTTTTGCATATTCAAAATCACATGTTATTTATTGCACAGTAACAGAATTACTCTTCCTAAAGCTTTAATGAAATGATTTTTGAGTAAGTCTACTGCTTTATTCATTTGTGATACTTATTTATCAGAATGACATAGTAAGTGTTTACTTTGTATTGTATTATTGTATGTTTTCCTGTGAGGTGCCCTGAGTCCTTGGGATACTACACCATATAAATAAAATTTCCTTGCCTTGCCTTTTATATACTCTGGTTGCTTGTCCACACTTGACATCCAAATGAACTGCTTGTGACATCACAGTCTGTTGCTCTGGCAGCTTCAGGGTCAGTAGTTACAGGTAGTGTGTTAACATTTAGTGGGTAAGGAGTAGTACGCACCAGGATAAGGTAGGTATGGGTAGAACGGTTGCAAAGGGAACTTAGGAGACAGCCTATCTAGGGTAGGGTAATGAATAATATTCAGGCAAAAGGGTAAGAAGTAGTAGACACCTAGAGCAAGATAAGCACAGATAGATGGGTTAAAAAAGAGAAAACAAGGGACACTCTATGGTAGGGTACCAAATAAATTTCAAACAAGCAAAGGGAGAGATAGGAATTCAATGGGCATAGAAAGGAGGCAGTAAGGTACAG
The DNA here is from genome assembly GCA_016271365.2 of Neoceratodus forsteri. Taxonomy (NCBI): domain Eukaryota; kingdom Metazoa; phylum Chordata; order Ceratodontiformes; family Ceratodontidae; genus Neoceratodus; species Neoceratodus forsteri. The sequence continues at coordinate 718,661,084 of CM028137.1, forward strand.
AAAAGTTAGTACAGGCTCAAAAGTAACAGAAGGAAAGAGTCTGGGAGTGGTGCAGTGTAACTGGTGTGGAGCCACAGTCTTTAGGGGTGCCTTCCAGTGACTGAGGTGCTGCCCCATCTGTACTCAGCTCTCTGGGCTGAGGCCATAGGTTGCTGGACTCCAGATCAAACTGGCACAGGTGCAGAGAACCTTCTGCCTCACCCAAGGTCCACCAAGGGTGCCTCCACTCTCACAGAGAATGCCTAGGCAGAGGTAGAGCAGTTGGACCATGGTGGGCTCCAGGAGGGTGGGGATGGTGGGAAGGGTACACACCTCAGGTTGTACATCTGCAGAATTCCTTTGCCATACTGGCAAGACAGGGCAATGAGAAGAGGCATATGTAGGAATGGGAAGGGAGGAAGTGGGGGCCCTCAGAAGGGGAAGCCCCGAGGAAAAAAGAAGAGGCCCCAGCCAAGGAGTAAGCAGCTGTAGATGGGGACTCTATTGTTAGGGTGATAGACTTGGGGGTGGGAAAGGAAGGGATGGAGGGTGGATCTAGAGGATTGCTAGGGTAGCAAGAGATGGGAGGGAGTTAAATGACATTGTTCACCTGGGGACAAATAATCTGGTGAGGTACAGGGTAGGGGTAGTGCAGGGAAATTTCAGGGAGCCTGGGAGGGGCCTCAAGCAAGTAATTTTTGCCAAGGTGTTACAGGTATACTGCCAGAAAGAGGAAAGGACACTGCACCAGGGCTTCTAGCAATTGGCTGAAGGTATGGTGCATGGAAGGGGGGCTTCAGCTACATTGGGGACTGGGGCCAACCTGAGAAGATATGGGCCTCTATAGGGGAGATGGCCTACAACCTTCCAGTAAGGGGACCATAGTCCTTAGGGAGGTTTAAGTGCTACTTGGATGAGCCTTCAAACTAGCTGAGGACTAAGCTACCTGGATGATCATTCAAACTAGCTGGGGTCTAGGTTGTAAAACTAAAGGAGGCAACAATCATCCTCCTTAGACAATGAAGCAGCAGGGAAGGATGGCCTGAAGGGAGTAAACTCCCCTGGGTCAGGTATATCAAGAAGACGGGGTGGGTACAAGGCAGAGGACAAGGGGGTTATAAATCAGGGAAGAAAGAAGGAAGGAGTAAAGGAAACTGGTAATGGAGAAGGTAACAAGGAAGAGGTAGGTCAGGGGCAGTGTCAGGGAATAGCACAGATAGGAGTGGAGGGATGGAGCAAGGTATGGAGAGCTATGTGCACCGATGCAGGGTGACCTAGAGGCTACCATGGCAGAGGCTAGCCTGGATTTGGTGGCAGTAACAGAGTCATGGTGCAGTGATAGCCATGACTGGGTACAGTGGGGAAAAATAAGGGAGGGCATAATTAAGATAATTAGCCTGTGCATGAAGGATGTGAGTAAATGCAGAAAGAAAAAGAGACTGTTATGGGTGTCTAGGGAAGTGGCCAAGGTGGTAAAGGAAATAAGGGTGGCATTCAAGCAGTATAAGGAAGGTTCCATGCCATGTCAGCGACTGCAGAATGGTGACTACCATAACAGTGAGTGTACATCACTGAAAACTAGAAACGGTGATGTACAGTACACTGACTACAAAAGCAGCTCTGGATCCAAATGTTCTGTGCAGGCGCCAATATTCATTTACTTTTTATGGGGCTCTGCCCCCCCTGCACCCCCTCCCATATTTATATAACTAACTTCCAGAGGGGTGCATTTTAGGAAGGGGGAGAAATCTGAGGGGGGATGCAACTTGGGGAGAAAGGCACAAGTTAGGAAGGGGTGAACATTGGGGGCAACCTGAGGGCATGGGGGATCAATGTCAGGGGACCGGGACTTCATCAAGAATTAAAAAAAAAAAAATTACACAAACCCCCAAACAAAATACAAAAATGTTATAAACCCAAACCCAGGTCCACTAGCATCACAGATGGTGACTGAAGTCACCACACCAGATGAGCAACTGGAAACTGCCTCCCCCAAATAATTCCCATAACCTTATCTAACTAACCCTGACTCGCTAGTTAAGTTACTGTTTACCCGCTATTCCCTCACCCTCGCTATTCTTTTATCATTGCTATCCCTACAGGCATTCAAATTGAGTCGACCAAGTAAAACAGAGGGAAGCAGAAAAGGCAGTGAGGGGTGCAAAGGCACAGATGGAGGAATGTATAACTCCCTAAAAAGATTAGGGTATTTGTGCATGGCATTGGCAGCCTCACCATGGCTGACACTGTGTGGATAAACCTCTTTGGGTCAGGCAGATTTTGCCCACACTCCCCACATGTAAGCCTGACCCAACTGCCTGAATAGAAGAAAGGGTAGGGTGGGACCTGGTGCAGAGGTCCAACATAACTGCCATGGGATGCCTCACATGTTTAGAGGGGCATTCCATGGCATTTGTCAGCCCTCTGCATGTGCAGAAGAGATGAATTCCATTTGTGGATCAGGCCCCTCACTGTGAGTTCAGGAGACATCACCATCAGTACTTCACTGAAACCAGCTTTATTGAGTATGCAGTAAAGTCAGCATTAAAGAAAGCCTTGTGATTTTTAATGAAGTAACTTCAAGATATCCATTTGGATATGATGTGTACTGGGAATCTGCTGCCCCAGATTCTGAATTTACTGCTTTTTGGTGGAGTCCCTCATTAAGAAAATGAGATTTTATAATACTCTAATATAAGGATAGAAACAATTTGTATTGAGATTGACTCAATATCTAGAAGTCTACTTAAGGTTAATGTAAGAAGCTCAATAACTGACCTCCGAGATGTCCAGATATCCATCATTGTTTTTGTCATATTTGATAAACATGCTATAGTGATGAATTATCTGCAACAACAGTACAAATATGAGTCCAAATTTAAACCTGGTAATGGCAACTCTGTAAATCTTTTTTTGTTGCTTTTTTTCTGCTGTTGCCAAAGATATACCATACCTCATCTTCTCTCAGGCTTGGGTAATTCTGCTTTGCCAAGGCAACATCTAAGACTCCTGTTACGGTCTTCAAATGACACAGTGTTTCTAAAAACCAATAAAGGACTTATCAGGCTTCAACTGGTGAGATTATTCAGAAGTCATGTGATATTGGACACATTCTATGGATAAGTTCTACTGGAAACAATATCATATCACACATTTGTTTACACATTATGTGTATTATTGTTTTATAGTAGTACAATTCTATGGATTCTATTATCAAATGTACTCTACTGCAATATTCCTTTCTATTTCATATTTTTTTTACATTTTAACAGCATAGCTACATTATTGTTATTAAGCCCCATTCATACTCACATTGACAAATGCTCCCCATTAACATGAAATGGTGCCATAATGTTTAATGTTGTCCCAAAGGGAAGAAAAGGATTGCAGTTTGGATTTAAGGAACTGGCAACCAGATTCCTTTCACTTCCTGATTGGTGCCCTGCCCCTACACTCTGACAGATCAGTGGGTTGTGGAATATGGCAGTCCCTCACAGGCTATCATAACCCCAAACAGGGCAAGCAATTGTTGAAAAAAACAAAAAAGTAAAGGTACGCCCCCAGTACTCCATGCCATATCAGAGGCAAGCAACAACAGCCTGTGGATGGGGTTGGGGGGTAATTAGGTCCCAGAAAAATCTGCAGTGACCATGCTGGGTGGGCATGTAGGCACTATTGCAGAGTTCCCCCTGGTGTAACATTGGCACCATCTGTACCCCTTTTGCAGCATGGAACGCGGTTTGATGTTTGCTCCAATCAATAACCCTCCCCTCTGCTTGCTTGGGACCCAACTGCCTACATAGATGATCAGGCAAAGTATGAGTGGGTGCAGAGAGTGTACATTGGGCTGGCTGTGGATGATAAGGGGTTCTCTGCATATGCACAGGGGCACGTGCAATTTTTACTAGCCTTCCAAATGTGCAGAGGGTTCTGGACCCTTCTGTGGATTGCTATGACAAATTTGGAAGTGTTTCGATGGGGAACACTAACCCCTAGTTTTGTAGGATAGGGAAATTTCAGCTCTAGAAATTGAATTTCTGAAGTACTCAGCAGATATAATTTCACAATTGCTGACAACGTTATTTAACCAATGTTTAATGGGTGCTGATTTCCCTGGCTTCTGGAAATGTTTAAAAGTTGTTCTGATTTTTAAGGGTAGGACTGCAACAACCCATCAAATTATCACCCAGCTACTTTATTGTCACACTTTCTAAACAAAAGGCTACTCAGTAGGTAGGTAACGTGAATATTTAGATACATGTAAAGTGTTGTCGACACATCAATCTGGCTTCAGGGAAGGGAGGTCAATGGACACTGCACTAATGGATTTTGTGGCTATTGCTGCAAAGGGATTGGATGTAGCTGAGCACATTGGTGCTGAGTATGTCAACCTCTCCAAGGTGTTAGACCTGGTAGATGATCAAATTCTTCTGACTAGACTCCAGCACATTGGGATGTTAGGCAAACTGATAAGCTGGTCTCTGTCTTATCTAACAGAGTGCACCCAGTGCAAGTGGTAATTGGAAATAAATTATAAGAGCCAGGGTCTTTATACAGAAAAGTTCCTCAAGGTTCCATTTTTAAACTATTATTATGCTTCATTCATATATATATATATATATATATTTATTAATGCTCTCCCCAAACACATAAATCACTGTTAAATCAAACTACTGTATATCTGGAACACACAGTTTTAATTGGCTGAACAAACAGCCATTGTGTACTGGAAGAGAAATTACAGAGGGATTTTGAAGTACTGCAGTGCTGGAGATAAAATTGCTTAATGGAACTAGTCTGATAAATACTGAGGAGTACAACTATTTAGGGGTGATTATAGAGTTACCTTCAATCTCATTACAAAAACGGTTAACAAAGGTAATGCAAAACTAGGGGTCTTGCAGCATAATGCCAAAGGAAGTTAGAAAAACTATGGTGCAGTCAGAAGTGCCATTTCAGATTTCAACATGGGGGGGCAACAACCAGTGGGGGCCAAGTGCCAGTTAGGTCCCTACCACTGTAGCAGCCTTTAAAAGGGGACTGGAAGGTTGGAGCCATCAAGAACCTCTGCACATTTGCACAGGCACTGTGTGCACATTCAAGCAGCTGCCTGCCTGCATGCTCGAACGTGTGAGCTGATTCCAGCTCAAATGTTTTGTTATAAGCTCTACAGGCAGACTGGGAGTGCCCACCTGGCCTGCTTACTTTAACATACATCTCACAACCTTATCAAATCATGGTGGGGTGAATGATCACTCAGACTCAGAACTTGGTCACACCACATGCTTGCTTCATTTGATTTTGGCTATTACATCACAACATCATATCATCACATTTGAATAAATAGCACCTTGCTTCAAACAAAGACAATCCTACCTTATACAATGGGGTCCAAAAATGGCACCCTCTGATTGGTCAGCTAGCACCCCTTGCCCATTGTAAATCCTCAACAGCACCAACGGGAAGAGGTGGTAGCCACCAGTGAGCTGCATCACCAACTCCCTCAAAATCATGCCAACGACGACTAACACAGGAGTGGCAAACATGACGGAACCCTCACAAACACACCACAGCAACTGTCTCCATTTCTGCAGCTACCCTAATAATACTAAAACCCGCTGAAAGCTACAGAAAGTAAACAAATCACATTTAATAGTAAGTTGTATTAAAAAAAAAAATTTCACCTAAACGGTTATGAGTTCTCAGTACTGCACACTCACTCCCTGCTAAACAGTGCACAAAAACATGGCAGCCTCCACTGACAGAATCCACAGCATTAAAAGGACACCCATCAGATGAGTCAAAACTCAGAACATCCTCCCAAAATGCAAAATCCAAACCCGGAACCGCTAAACCCAAAGCAACCGCAGAAGTACATAACAGCAAGCTCCCCACTTGCACAACGCTCTGTAAAAAACAAACATATGGTAAAAATGATCAGGCTCCCTGTTTAAGAAAACAAAAAAATCAACAAACCACTTTTTGTCTTCTTGTAAACACTGACTCAGTTGCAAGCGGGCAGGGGGAGATCAACTGAAGCCTGGCATTCTATGTGTTCCTGTAACCATGAGTGAGGGATGTTTCTACCTAGCAGCAGGGAACTATTTTTTCAGGAGGAACAATAATCTAAAGAAAAATTATTTAAAGCAGTAAAAAAATAGTAGTTTTCTTCAATTTTCTATAATAAAAAGTGAAGGTGACCATTGTATAATCCCAATATACCACTCCAGGGTATGGGTAATGCTAGGATTTACCCACGCCTGGTGTGTTTTTTTCATTCGGCCTGTGGCCTTGTGACCAAACAGCACACCAGGTGTGGTAAATCCTAACATAACCCATACCCTGTCATGGTATATTGCTTAACTAATCACCATCAACTCTTGAGTCTTGCTGCTTTTCAACAGTCAGTCTCATCAGGATTTTGATCATCTAGGCATTTAGGCAGCATTTCATTCTCTCACATCACACACAAGCCTGGAACAGTGCATCAGATCTGTGGTTTTGCAAACCCAAACCCCCAAAAAACAGATTGATCTCTTCATATTATTCCATTCTACTCAGGCAGAAGAAAAGCACATTAATATAATATTTCATCTCTCAGTCCCCTTCCCACTTATAAAAATGTAATTACATTTACTTACCTGGCTGTGGCATTCGGCAGGAACCTGTTGCAACCTCAGCGGCCTCTCCTGCAAGTGTGCCACCAAGACCAGCGCAGTTTTCGCATGCCCTCTCCGGGCTCTCCTTCAACCTTAGTGCCAAGACTAGTCTACCAGAATCTGCTTGCCAAGCTGGAACAATGAACCTTGATTATCCTGGATCACGACTCCCAACAGACGGCATCCGAGAGTCACTTGGCTGCCACTGCTGCCACACTGATTCTTTCTCAAGAGGCCTGTGATTCAAGGCTCTGGCAATGCTGCCACTGGCTGGGCCCACAGTGCTGCTTGTGAGCCTACAGGCTAGTGTTGAACTACTTAGATCAAGTCACCCCCTTGCCCCTTTCGACCAGTGCCACTGAGAGAGAGAGAGAGAGTCACAGTAAAAAAAATTCAATATACCAGCAGCTGTGCTGCTACTGCAGACTCCTCTGAGTTCAATCTAGCTGTGGCAGGAAAGACAGTGTCACGCAATTTGTATGCTCTTGCTCTTCCAGGCAGTCACTTTTCAGCACTGCTGCTAATAGGCAAAGAGACAGAGTGCAGTGGACAACAACAGTTAACTTAGGGGTACACAACCGTTGGCTGCAGCCACAACGTGAGCACACAAAGGGGGGCAGCAGTTATTGTGACAAATGAAATTCAAACAATGCCACATTTTACCACACCATAAGAAGTCCTAGAACCAAATGCAGGGTGGGCGGGGCAACTGCCCCCCCTCTGCACCCCCAAATGGCACACCTTGGGCACAGCAGCTACTACTACTACTACCAGTCCTTGAACATAGTAGCACTGTCTACCAGCATTCATATGTTACTTTACGTAATGAATTAAACACAGCTGAATGGCTTGCTTTGTCTTCAGGCGCTCTTTTGACAGCTATCATTGTATCATAATCTAAAGTGGGACACATTGAACAAAAGGAGAAAAAGCTGGGTGCTGTGGTGGCCTTCAAAAAGATTAAAGGGCTGATTAATGAATCACCAGTGGACAATTCTGCTGTTTCAGATTATGGTCACCATTTGAAGGACATTATACAATGGGTTCTAAAAATGTAAGCTTTCTGATTGGTTGGTGACACTTTATGCCATGGGGTAATTTTTAAATAACCACCGCATAAAGTGCCAGCCGACTGCATGTTAGTAAAATCATTCTGTACAGAACTCTAAGTGTTCCAATACAATTCGCAATGCCGGCATTTTTTTCTCCCGCTAACTGCCCCGTTTCGCAGAACCAAAAGCTGTCGGTAAAAACAATATAAAATATCTGATCTAACCTGCAGTTTTAAGTGGGAGACAGATGAGTGTCAACAGCGATATTTTCAGTTTATATGATGCTCAACTCACTCACCTTGCTGCCAGCTGGCTTCAGGGGCATGAGAAGGCTTCTGCCCAGTATCAGCAAACTATTTTGCATAGGGGGAAAGGATATACTATTAAAATCATCATATAAACAATGAAAAAAAGATTTTCCTTTACTTTTTTGTGTTACTCTCATATTTATGAATTACATAATTGGGATAATCACCAATTGGGTGTGGGTTGGACTGAGACTTATTCACAGCTGGTATGGTTGGTCACTCGGGCTGCACCCTCGTGACTGAACCACTCCAGCCATGGTAAATCCTTGCCTGGCCCGCACCCGATTGGTGATTATTCCTTAATTAAATACAGGCGGTTGATTGTCCCTAGAATTTTCAGTTCCTAAGGAAAATGGTGTGAGGTTGCTATATCCCCAAATTATGGTATGACCTTTTGCTAGAACTGCAGAACACAGAAAAAACTTGAAGCCTTTAAAATCGCATTGAATGAAGAACTGATAGAAAATTGTAATTGAGGGTAATCCTAACCTAGATGATAGGTGTTCTGACTTGGATTTTATATACGTATGTGGCTAAAACATCCTTCAGTGGAACTGTAATTATGATGATTTCCACTGTATTTTGTTTTAACTTTGTTTTTTTATTTGCAATATATGTTTGTATCCTAGTTGCTTAGTTTCTATTTTGTATAGTTTGTACTTGAAATCTCCTTTTAGGACAACTTTGTAAAACAGTGTTCTTTAAGTCCTAATAGCATAAATGCTGTCGAAAAATAAAGATTTCTTTTGGTACTTTTTAGTTGGGCAAACTCTCCTATAATATTGAATGGCAAATGATGTCAGAGGTGCAGGAACTCATACCGATTAGTAAGAGGAGTGGAAATTGAGTTCCTGTGGGTTCCTGTCCAATTTAAAGCAGCAGTACAAGATAACAAAAATTGGATCTTTTGAAACAGTTTGTTCCTTGTGCTTTGTTGAGCATTTACCTGGTAATCTTTTTTGGTTTTACTGTACTATCACCCCGTAATTTGCTCTGTTTTCCTTTGTTTTTATTTACATTTCTTCCACCTGCCATGTTGAATGGGAACCCTCTGCTGCCAACTGCACGTGTATGACTCACAGTGCTACACAGGGACAGCAGGAACGCACAGGACAGTCCCACAGAAGTAAACAAAAGATGATGCCATGTGAAGGGGGAGCTCGGTTGAAAATTAGGCAGTAACCATATTTACTGTAGCACCACAAAACTGGAAATGAATCACTTCCTGATTATCTAGTACTGCTGTTTTAACCCCTGGTGAATTGACCTTAAGTAGGTACTGTATGCAAGATACTAGAAGAAAGCATGGTAGATCTGTTAAAGATGAACTTTACTGTTTTGAAAATTGAATGAATTTAATATATATCTTTCTCAAGCAGTAGCTTTTGATCTTAAACAACGTGTTTTAATGGTACCTTTTTTAGTATTCTAAACTGTACAGAGACTGCAGAATGCTTGGAGTATGATGCGCTCCTATTGAGTAATGAAGCAATCTACAAAACATGAGAAGTTTGGGGACTGTGGAAAACCATTTGTTCAGATTGGCCTGCCTTATTTATGTTGATCTTAGTCTCACCTGCTTACTTTTTTTATTTATGTTCCGCTATCCCCCCTTCCTCAAGAAAGAATCTATACAATTTGATCGCATAGCTTTCTATGACAGTTTATTCCATATGTTTATCACTGTATGAGGTAAACTGTTCTGCTTAATTTGCCCTTTCATTCTTAATTTCTGAGGTTGTAGATTATGTCCCCTAGTGTTTTAACATTTTACCATAGTAGACAATTACATGCCTCAACTTTATTGATCTCCTTTAAAATTTGGAAGACTTCCATTTGGTCACCTCAGACTTTCATTTTTTGTTCTGTGGTTAGCTTCTTAATCTTTGCTCATAACTTAGGTACTGGAGGCCTTGAATCATCAGAAAGTGTGGTGTTTGTGGTCTGCGGGTAGGTGCGGGGTGGGTTGGATCTGTGGTACTAGAGACAGGAGGTGCCCTTGGTGGAACTGGAACCTGCACAGGGAATTCTCCATGCCTGCTTCTCATACTGAGGGAGTCAACCACTGTCTGGTGTGATGAGTGCCAGTGAACCAAGATGCAGTGCTCCTTTTCATCAGAGTCTTTTTTTGTAATGCCAGGTGTATGAGGAATAAGGCCCCGGTGATTGTAGATTTCTTTGTAGACTCCTCTGCTGACATAATATGCATCATGGAGACCTGGCTGGTTGATGACACTGGCCCTGTGCTGGAGGCATTGATATCAACAGGGTATTCTGTGATGTACTTCCTGACACAGGAGCATGGAGGATGCATCTGTTTTAGATCAAGCCTTGGCTACATCATGTACTCTCTTCTGCAATCAAAAGCTCTTGCATCCCTCCATGTTTGTCCCATGTCCTCTTGCCAGAGCTCACCATAGTATAACAATAAGCTAAGGTAGCTGAAGACTCTGGGGTGGAGATTGAAGTCTACCTGGAGGAGATCTCAATCAAATGAGGACAGACTGGCTTTGAGAATTCACTATGGTGAGTAGCGGAGAGGGATCACCCTGAAAAAGACAGTGTTCCTGTCAAGGGTGATTGTGTTTTGGAGGAACTGTCCATCTCAGCTCTTTCATACTGTGGATAGCTCAATCCATCCGAATCACCTACAAACTGAAATGATTCTAGAGAATTCTGTAGTTTCTTCCTGAACAGGGTGTCATCCATTAAAGAGGAGATATCCCTAGGCAGACCATAATACATTGATAGCGGTCAGGGGATGGATGCCAGGGCACTCTGTTGTCCTGGGCTGAATTCTCACTTATTTCAGATGACATGGTGTCCTGGGTTGTGACCCATATACTGTGCTCTGGACCCAGGACCAACCCGTCTGTTAGTAGACTGACTGGATGTACTGCTCTGGGTTATTGCTGAGATCATCAGAGACTCCCTGAAGTTATTATTATTCTGTCACCTTGAAGAGGGTAGTAGTGAAACACCAGCTAAACAAACCATCTTTGGACTTGAAGATCTTAGCAAATTACAGACTTGTCTTAAGCCTCCCCTTTTTGAGGAAGGCATTTAAGAAGGTGGTGGCGGTGCAGCTGTCCGAGGCCCACCGGGAGCTTCACAACATATATAAGCCATTCCAGCTGGATTTTAGATGGTAGCACAGCATGAAGACTACACTGATAATGGTGCTTTACTATCGCTCCTTGACAACGGATAGAGGAGAACATTCTGCAGACATTCTCATCAGTCTTTCATTGGCAGTCAACACAGTGGGCCATTGGATTTTGATAGACCACCTGAAGCATTTTAGATGTCTCACCAGCATAGTTTTGTGCTGGTTTCAGTACTTAATGGCAGAGAGCAGTGGGTAATGGTGGGCAGTTGCTCAACAAAGGCAACTGTTCTTTGCTATCAGGTGTTTAAAGGTGTGATACTGTTCCTGATGCTGTTTGGGGTGTATATGTTGCTTTTGAGAGGAATCATGAGATGGTATAGCTTAGAGTGTCACTGCTATGCAGATGATGTTCAGTTGTGCCTGTCTTTTACTCTGGGCAACACTGACCCTGTTACCAAGTTAGATTGTTGTTTGACTGTTTGTGATCAATAGCTGGCTGACCGTCCATGAACAGGCTGAGTCTCAAAAAATGGAGGTACTGTTCTATGCTTTGGACCTGGCCTTCATGGACTGGCAGCAAAGGGTGTTGATACCAGGTTGCCACTGCTGAAAGGAATCACACTCAAACCTGTCCATAGGGTGAAAAACCTGGGAGTCGTAGTGGACTACAAGCATACACTTGAATTTTAGGTGGTAGTGGTAGTTTGTTGTAGCTTTTTCCATGTTTTTTGCTTTATATATACTTTGCAAGCTTTTCTCCCCATTTTCTCACCACTCCCATCTCTGGCACACATGCGCGTGTGGAGGCACATGCACGCCATGTATTGAGATGCCCTCCCTTCATGTCACCCAATCCACCTGCGCTGACACCGGACCTCCACCCGGTGGTGGCAGGACTACAGGAGGGTGACCATCTCCCCTAGGAGAGGAGAACTGATGTAAGGATGCTTGATCCTGCTCCTGCTCCTCCCCCCGTGCTGGCGCCCCGATGACCCAAGGTCATTCCCGGACCCAGGTCGCCAGCATAATGTGAGGTAAGGCGCCCAGCACCTCAGCCCTATGCGGTACCGGGCCGGCGCTTTTTCCATGTCTTTAACATCACCTGGCTAAAGCCATATCTAGACTATAAGGATCTGGTTACACTGGTGCATGTCTGTGTAACATCCTGCCTGGGCTACAGTAAGACTCTATACCTAAGGCTTTCTGGAGGTTTTATGGACAGCCTAGACTAATACTGAAGAAATTCGTATGAAACTGATCTTTGTCTCATGGACTTCATATGCACTTGCACTTGTCTACTTGTAAAACAGTATCGCTCCATTTGTGACATTGCAGTCAATTGCTATGGCAATCATAGCTCAAGGAACAAAGATATTCAAAATATATGTACGGGTAATTGGCTGCTCCTTGAAATTGTGTAACACATTTTGGGCAGAAAAATGGTGGCCCAGATTTTCTAGGGACAAGAAGTTACAATAGTACTAAATTCTGGTCTTGATCAATGGGCAGGGAATTTTCTGTGTAAAAAGTATTTTAAAATATGCAGGAGCAAACAAATGGCTTATTCCCGTGGTTTGAATATCTGGCCTACTGTTTTTTTCAGGCAAATATTCTTACTAATAATGATGGAAGGAGGATAAAGAAAAAATATTTAAAATATAGGTTGGACATCTCTATGTACAAAGGCTTCCACTGAGGCCTCAGAAGCTCTTTAAGCATACAGAAATGAGTTAAGCATTTTAACAAATAATAACATTTAATGTACTTCTCAAAGCATATCTGTTACTGCCCTTCACCTCCCCTTGAATTCTTTTAGAATTGCTTATACTAATACTTTTTGCAATATTTACTGACAGCAGTTATGATGAGACAATAGTGAGAGCTTCCTCAAAGCAGTGCTTAGCTAGGGGTCACCCACAATACAGTGAAAACAATTTCTCCAAGGACATTTGGAGCACAAGAGCAAGGGAAAAGAACGCAGCAGGCAATTCGGCCGGCAGACTCAGAGAGGGAAAATATAGTGAGTACATATGGGAAGAGGGGCCCCACACCTTCCAAAATATATATATATATATAAATAAATTCACCCGAGTGGCATAGTGGGGAAGAGCAGAGCAGGAGGTAGAGGGGGAGCCACCAACCCGGCAGCCGGTACACCACACCAAATCTGAGATGCACAGTCCAGGGGAAGTACAACAACCCAGACTGCCCTGGTACCCAAGCACAGCCAAAGACAACAGCGCACATTCAACCTACCCATACATCCCACATGCACAACACATCCACGCTCGCCCCATATGCTCATATATCTCACACACTTACCCATCAGCACATCCACACTTCTACATGCCCCAAACACCAAGTCATGAACTTTGCTTTCACCCTAATTACCTCATCCCCATCACCCCACGCTTGTTCCTCTGCTGTAGTGACAGGGCATCTTAGCTAGTCACTCAAATGATCCAATGGTTCTCCTTACCTCTTACCCATCCCTTGTATTTCATCCCCAAGAGGGAAAAGGGTGTGCAAAGAGTGACCATTCTGCTTGGTGCAAAGAAGTCGTCCAGAATGAAACACTTGCATTACTTATTGTGGTTGTTTGCTGGCTGAGATATGTGATACCCCCATGTCTGCAGCTGGCACTGAATGCTGTTGCTAGAAAAATCTTTGTAACCTGATATCGCCAACATAATATCTGCGTGCTACAATGAATCCCTTTGAAACACAACTTTTATTTTAACATTACGTTTTGCACTATGGGCAACTCTAACAATTCAATGCAACTGTGACTTCTAATTAAAAAGAAAAAGAACCTCTGTGCGCAAACACTGAGGCAAGGGTTACCCCAAAGGGCATTTGGCTGGGAAGCCAAGTTTCAAGAAAATACAAAATCACACATGCCCACACAATGCAAAGCATCATGGGCTGCATATGCAAATCACCACAGAATGTTATGCTGGTTCAACTTTAAGCAGAATTGCATGGTGCCGAAAGGCCTCTCACACAGTTTGCAAAGGGTGTGACTTCTAATTGTCTCTCCCATTATACACTTTGAGCTGTGTCAGCTCTGTGGCCATGTTCCATTACTATACTTCATTTAGACTGTTTCTGTTTATGTGCCATATTGTAATATTGTATGCAACTGATCTAGCCTATTTATTTGTACTTGTTCAACTTAAAGAGCACTTGTGCTCAAGGTATTCTCCAAAATTTTCAATAAATAAATAAACATTTGTTTTGATTACCTAAAAATCCACTTACAGTATGGGGCTTGCCTACCATGCAAAGCAGAGCTCCTGTCTGCCGGTATTCCTTTAGAATTTTTATATGAAAAGCATTTTATGAGTATTTTTCCCCAAGCACTTTACACATATTTTTCTCTTGCCTCTGTGAGTTCTAATTTATTTTATTTCTTTTTGTACAGTTAGTTCACACAGGATATTCTTACTGAGGTACAACATCTTCTTTTCAGCAGTGACCTGCTAACACCTAGTTCTATGACTGGTTGGACGGGGCATAGTGAGGCGCTCAAGTCACACAGTGAGTAAGTGGCACTGGTGGGATATGAATGTGGGTCTTACAGTTCTGAAGCCTATGCTCTTCCTCTAGGCCACACATGCTAGTTCTAGTCTAACCTGAGGTGTTGCAGTTCTAACTTTGGGCTCTCCATTGAATTTTCTTATAACAGAAGGCCTCCCGTACTTGGGCACTAATGCAGAGACACCACTCTGGATTGCTTGTAGCATTCCTGAACTTAAGTTCCACATTCTTAAGTAATCTAAACCTGCCAAACAGTCCTAGTAATTCATTATAGCATTACAAAGAAACTGTGGCATATGTAAACAGAAGTGAACAAATACTGCATTCCTACCATCACGTCTCTATTGCTGCATTGCAAACACTCTTTTTATACTTACCTGTGAGTATGGCACACTTGTTGGCTTCTGATTTTGCATCCTCCGGCTCACAAGTAGACTGCACCGGATCATTTCTTCTCTGTCGCATTCTGGTTTCCTTCTCCTTTTGAATGTTATCTGTGCAAAGCTTGCTGCTTATTTTTAAATGGAAGTCACTGGCAGTGGGTGAGATCATGGGGGCTGTATACTGCTCCGCATCGTACTTGACAGTTGGGAAGCTAAATCGCCTGACGATCAGTTTAAACTTGGATGTGGCCCTGCATTTCTTGCTTGCTTTGGTCTCATTGGCTGAGATAGGTCTCTTAGCAAGCTTACAGTTTTCTCCTGATGGCGATTTGTTCTCCTCTAGTTTACTGTAAATGACAATCAAACAGACATTTGATACCATTAATTACATTTTCTGGATTTTTTTTATGGACTGAAAATGTATGGGAAATGTTCTAATAAACAAGACCCTAGTACAGACTCTGTAACAGTATACCATTTATTTATTTATTTAAAAACTGTTGACTGAGAAGGCACTCTGAGCCGAGGCTAGTTTCCAGGTGTAACCTGTGGGAGAAGAAAAGGGGAGTACACAGTAGCAAAATTGCATCAAGCCACACAATGTGGCTGCAATGACCAACTATGAAGTGCAATGACAGAATACAAAACAAGCAGCTGAACAATGCTGTGACAAATGGAGGGGACCATATAGTTAGATTACAGGGCAATGTACAATGAAGACAAGAGCTAAATAAAGCGCACAGTGCTTGTTGAAAAAATTGACATTACTTTGTCAATGCAGACAAGTCAAAATAGGCAGTTTCAGGTTACTGATAAGAGCCAAAATCATGGGGAGAAGGGGCATTCGCAGAAGAGGAGGTCAGGAACAGGGGATGGGTCAGGTGGAGGGTTGGCAGAAGAAAGAGGGAGCAGGGAGAAGCCATAGCTGGTGTCTAAGGGCTGGGAGTGTGGTGGGGGGGAGGTAGAGGGAGGAGGGGAGCAGATTCCAGAGGGAGGGGATATGATAGGACTAGGCAGACTGCCCAGCACAGGAGTGTGGGTTGGGAAGGGAGATGGTGTGAGGATCCCTAAAGCAGAGGGTGTAGGAGGAAGAGGGACTGCAACAGAGAAGTGAGGACAGGTAAGAGGGGAAGGACACCAACCAGTATTTTGAGATGAAAGAGGCACAGTGGGACTGGCAATGTGAAGGGAGAAGGAGGATAGAAAGGGAGGAATAGAGGGACCAGTGGTGAGTATGAAAGGGTGAGTTGGTTACAAAGCTGCAGAAAGCATTGCCAAGGGTATCCAGTCTAGGAAGGGAAGAATAGGAGGCTGTGCCATATACCACATCCACATAGTTGAAAAGTGGGAGAACTATTTTGGTAACTAGCTCCCGGTGGACCTGGGGAGAAAGGCAGTTCTTATTCATTAATGTTCACTAATGTGTAAGGAACCGATAAGGCTATAAGACCAAAATTAGCGCCTAAAGATCAAATCAAATGTAATATTTGGAAGGTTATAGCCTGTAGTTCAAGGGGGTGGTGCAACTGGCCACACCCCCCTTTTTGCCTATTTAAGGGCTGCTTTCCTCACTCCACACACAAGCATTTTTCCTTGCCCATCCATCCACCCCTCCTCCTCCAGTGGCATGCATCTCTCCTGTGGGCTTCTTCCTAAGGTACCTTTAGCCAAGGGAATCATTCCTGTGGTACCTCAAGGGATAGAACCCTCCCCTAGGGTTCCTTGCCTTCGTACCCCTAAAGAGTGGTATATCCCATGGATAGAGAGGTGAACAACCAAAGTTTATCTACATTACACAAGCATGAAACCAGTTGTACAGGCACATTGAACATAATGTACCTCCATTCATTACATATTGTAGTACATATATATATATATTGGTGCGGTGGTGCCAGCATAGTTTGGGTTGGCTGCACAGTTCTATATTAAAGCCACATTTTTGAACTTTATATATATATATATATATATATATATATATATATATATATATACACATACATAAACCTGTGACACTGTGCTTCATCCTGGTGGGCTTCACTGTGTATATATATATATATATATATATATATATATATATATTATGGTAGCACGGTAGTGCTACCATAGTTAGGGTTGAGGAGCCATTTCTATGTTAACCCTAAAACTTTGCACTTTAATAACTTTGCAAACCGTTTGATGGATTTGCCTAAAATTTGGAATTTATGATCAAGAACCATAGGCCTTGGGATCTGCCAAGTTTCGTACTGGTCAGATATACTGTGTGGAGTTATTAAGTGTGATCTGTGCATGTTCGTTTTCTGGAATTCTGTGGTCGTGCCTACAGGTAGATGCGGTTTGCGTGACCGCCCAAATCTTCAGGGAACGTGCAGCCAGGGTCCCCAATGCCTTTTGAAGATTTCATGAAAAAAATATTAAACGGTTCAAAAGTTATTCAAAAAACAGTTTCCCATTATAAGTCAATGGGAAAAGTTAACAAAAAGTTCAACACTTTCGCAAATGCATTTTTACTTTCGCAAATGGGCCTGTTACTTTCGCAAATCGGCCATTTTGTTTTCAGTTGGTGATCAGAAAATGGTTGGCATTTAAATTTGGGACCCTCTAGCAACCTAATTTTTTGTATTCACCTAGTCGGGCCCTGAGGATGCTTGCCATGTCTTTATTTTGTGGTAATACACCCCAGAAATATGTTTTTCAAATTTCTGGAAAAAGTACTTTCGCAAATTACTTTCGTGCTCACGAAAGTGTCGCAAATTTTTGCGAAAGCTTTCGCAAATTGCGACAGTAATTTTCTAGTCTGTGGGAAAATGACAGCAATTCTTTGGCACTGCACTGCAAAATAACCGTTGGGAGTTTTGGGCTGAAATTTGGAGGGAAAGCAGCCGACATCTCACAGATGTGCCTTTCAGTGTTGTATTGAAAAAATATTACATGGCGGCAAAGTTATGGCACTCCAAAGTTGACAGTTTTTCCCATAGGATAACATTACGGCGCCCAAAGCATTACAGGAATCCTTTGGCACCCTGCTGCAAAATAACGGTTTGGTCTTTTTTCCTGAAATTTGGAGGGAAGACAGCCAACAGCCCACAGATGTGCCTTTCAGTAGTTTGGTGAAAAAACATTACAGGGAGGCAAAGTTATGGCGCTCCAAATGTTTCTTTTTTCCCATAGGATAACATTACGGCGTTTGCGGCGCCTTTCAGGGCCCGTATCTCGGAAACGGTGTGAAATACGGACTTTTGGTCAGAAACATTCTTAGCCCCCTAATGGGGCTAAGATTCAAATTAGTCAGGACAGTTGTAAATAATATGACTTTTAAATTTTTTTTCTACGTCGTACGGTTCCTGAGATATAATGTATTTAGTATTCCAAGATCTCATTTTCTGCGCCGATACTCATTATTTTGCATACATTATTTGTACTCACTGTCTTTCTCAATGCAGGTTTTGGGGAAAACAAGCCTGTGTACTTACATTACTGTTACTGTTGCCCTTTCCGCTTGCGGATCTGTACCCGTTTCACTTACCATTGACGTCTGCGCCACCATGTGCGTTATCCTTTGCATTTTCATTTGCGCTTGCGTTTCTGTTATTTTTTGCCATTTCTGTCTACAGTACTGTTTATCTTACTGTTTCACTTTACATCACCATGCCCATTGACATTTCTGTTTGTAGGCACCATGTTACTATGTGACAACACATCACGTGGCAGACCATTCCGTCTACGCCACCATGTGCGTTACCCTTTCTGTTCTCATTCGTGCTTGTGTTACCATGTGCGCCACTGTTAGCATTTCTGTTTGCGTTGCTGTCCCTGTTAGTATGCCACAACACATCGTGGTGGGCTGGCGGGGCCCTTTGGGCCCGTGCTCCCGCCCTTCGATTACATTC